>OX333071.1:4616321-4631406 GCA_946863875.1 Alloplasta piceator
TCTTTCGTTCTTCGTCTCTTGTCAATTTTCGTGGAAACACTTTGTAAAATGGGTATTTTAAGAATATAGCGAGAGTGACAAATCCGTGTCAATCTTGGTGGAAAAGCAACTGGTTGGTGAACGGAAGCAACTGGTATTACATATATAAAAAAAAAAAAAAAAAACATTCTCCAAAACTGTGAGAGCAGCTCTCTTGTATTATCTATGTGTGTATATATATATAAGTGTGTGTGTGTTTGTGTGTGTGTTTGTGTGTGTGTGTGTGTGTGTGTGTGTGTGTGTGTGTGTGTGTGTGTGTGTGTGTGTGTGTGTGTGTGTGTGTGTGTGTGTGTGTGTGTGTGTGTGTGTGAATGGACACGCGTACTCCATCCACGCTCGTCGAGTGTGTGTATCGAGAAAAACCGTGAGATTTAATCAGGTTGTGGCGTTACAGAGAAAGCCCGTCGAGGCTGAGCGATAAAGAATGGAAGTAACGAGGCCGCTGTAACCTCGTGAGAAGGCACAATGTGCTATTGTTTTTTTCTTTTTGTGTGCGAATTTCTCGATACTCACCAGCTGCAGAGCTGTGAGGGCTTCGCACCTTTCCAAGAGATTAATTCGACAAGAATTAACCGAATTAACATTTTTTCCTCAAAAATAAACAGAGCTCAATTTTCAACAGATTTATCATATAGAGGGTGTCCCAGGAATAAAGGACAATACTGCGAGGGTAGATTCGTGATATAATGTCGAGCAGAAAAGTCCTTTGCCATTTTTTGATATTTTTAACCCCTGAATTGTTATTAATGAATTAAAGAAATAACAATTCAGGGGGTAAAATATAAGAAAATGGCGAAGGACTTTTCTCAATATTACGTTAATAATTAATTAAAGTAATAACAATTCACAGGTTCAAAATATCAAAAAGTGGCAAAGGACTTTTTTCTCATTATTACCTTAATAGTTAATTAAATTAATAACAATTCAGGGATTTTAAATATCGAAAAATGGCAAAGGACTTTTCTACTCGATATTACGTTAATAATTAATTAAAGTAATAACAATTCAGAGGTTCAAAATATCAAAAAGTGGCAAAGGACTTTTTTCTCATTATTACCTCAATAGTTAATTAAATTAATAACAATTCAGGGATTTTAAATATCAAAAAATGGCAAAGGACTTTTCTACTCGATATTACGTCACGAATCTACCCTCACGGTATTGCCCTTCATTCCTGGGACACCCTGTATAGCAATCGAGCTTTGAATGGGTTTTCATTGATCATAACAGATTTAAAATCTTCATTCTTCATTCATTTAAGATCAATAATTATTACTCTCTCATAGAGAAACATTCGTTAATTCGACAATCACAATAAATAAATATATATAGCAATAATGAATAAGAATAAATTGAATTATTTCGATTTTAATTCGATTATTATGGATTATTCGATTATTAGAGATATGGAAAGAAATTTTAAAAACTTTCGTGCTTTATTAATTCTGATAAACGAATTTTATTAAAATGTATTGCAATCTCGATTACAGTGAATAATTTTTTTTTTTAATCCCACCCTAATATAAATCAGTTTCAGCTAAATCCGCTTTCTGATATAGATAGGTTATATTTCCTGTTTTATGGTTGGATTAAAAATCCGTAAACTCGTTTACCAAGTTTTTTTTTGCGCTGCAACGAAAAGATACTTTTCCGGAGTCCATATGATTTATCGAGCTTTCTCTATTTTCCTCTTCCTCTCTCTCTCTCTCTCTCTCTCTCTCTCTCTCTTTTCGTCGGATATGAGCTTCACGGAAAGTTGTAAATATTTAATTCTCGCATAATGGAGTTTATGCGAAGAAGCATTTTTCTTCGTAAAAAAATCTTCGCTCTTGTCGTACCTTCAACGAACATAATGCACGACCTCTTATTTACTTCAAACTTTTTTCATAAACATAATTGAAAAATCCTAGTACAATTAAAAATATAATGAAAAAATCTGAATAATAAAAAAAATCTATAACATAAAAAATTTAATCAAAATTTAATTTCGTTTTCCATCAAAAAGATTTCATAAAAAACAGGATGTTTGAGAAAATAAAAATTAATTTCATTTTCACGAGAACTTTCTTTGCGAAATTTTCTGATTAAATTTAAATTCAAAGAAATTAATTACAAGAACGAAGGTATAATCTACAAAAATATCGTCAAATTTGTATTTAAAAAAAAATATCCTCCAACCATCTGGTCGAATTTTCCTTCAATTCTTCTCGTCATTACCCAGGTAGGAAATCAAAAGGCTGACGATGGAACCAAGCTTGTGCGAGCCTTGTTTCACCGAGCCTGAGTGAGACAGACCTGGGCCAGATTTCATTGCACCGTTTAGAGCAGCCTGGAACCAAGACTGGCTGCTTAGCCTAAACTCAGGGTTATTTCAGGCTTTATTCAGCCGGTGCATTTTAAGGCTAAAAATCAAGGCTGGATGCAGGCTTGTTTCAGGTTGTGATAAAATAAAATAGTTAGCCTCAAAATTCACCGGCTGAATAAAACTTGAAATAACCCTGAGTTTAGGCTAAGCAGCCAGTCTTCGTTCCAGGCTGCTCTAAACGATGCAATGAAACCTGGCCCAGGTCTGTCTCACTCAGGCTCGGTGAAACAAGGCTCGCACAAGCTTGTTTCCATCGTCAGCCTTTTAGCTGAGTTTAAAATAATATTTTTTCTGTATTTTTATGAAAAAAAAATTTAGCATTAAATGCGAGAATATTTTGAAATTGTGTATCTGAATAATATCTGAATAGTATCTTTCAAAGAATAAGATAATCAAAATAAAATTTAGTACATATATTCAATATGATATACATACACATGCATATACATAAATTAAAAATATGTTATAAATAATACAAATACATAAATGGTAATAATAACAATATAAATTAAGTAATAATATTCATTATTATTTAATATTATTATTATTATTATTGTTATTATTATTCATCTGATTCAATATTTGAATTTTTTAAATTAAGTTAAAAGACAAGTTGAACCAAAAAATGGCCTTCGGGTAATGAAAATAAATTCTTAATACTATTTTGGTACGTATTTATTTCTCGGCCTGGGTTCTATAAATATGATATTTACATCAGTATATCAAAAGTAGTCGGTGGTGTAGTGGATAGCGTCCCAGTCTTAGGTCGTTCGCTAGGCTCGATAGGTACCCGTAGTAAAAAAACTCCATTGAATCGCCAATGGCAACCAATGGTCCTCATACGACTCCATTGGACAATGAATGGGGACCCATTGAGATTTCCGCATTTTTCAATGGCGTATAGGAACGACCATTGATCAGTGAATGGATATCCATTGAAAAGTCACCATTGCCCAATGACGTCCATTGGACAGCAAATGCGGATGAACCGAATGATCACCATTACTCAATGATGCCCATTGGAAAGCAAATGCTGATGGACCGAACGATCAGCATTGCCCAATGGTGTCCATTGGAAGGCAAATGCTGATGAACGAAGTGATCAGCTTTACCCAATGATGTCCATTGGGAAGTAAATGTGGATGAACTGAATGATCAGCATTACCCAAAGATGTCCATTGGAAACCGCGTCGCGTTAGTTCCGAGACTTGGCGCGAGATGTCGCAGGACAGCAAGCCGCTGAACTCCCATACGGATTATGCGAGGAGTGTGCTTATCTAGACGAGTGTGAGCATGGAATATTAGCAGAAGTCGGTGTCCACAAAATCCATGCAAGGAGTTCTTGCCGACTGATGCCTATGGGACAATCCCTATTCCGTTTGAAATGGGGAAGTCAATCCTCATTGGAAAATCCCTATTCGATTTCAAATGGGGAATTCAATGGCGAAAATGTCCTTGGGCAATTCGGCATTCATCTCCATTGGTTATTTTGGCAATGGGGAATGAATGGCGATTTTTCAATGGTGACGAATGGAGTTTTTTACTATATGAAAGAATCTCCACTGATTATCGCCATTCATTCCCCATTGCCTACAAAAACCAATGGAGATGAATGGCGAATTGCCTATGGGGATTTTCTTCATTGGATCCCCATAGGATAATCCCCATTCCGTTTCAAATGGGGAAGTCAATCCTCATTGGAAAATCCTCATTCGATTTCAAATGGGGAATTCAATGGCGAAAATCCCCTTAGGCAATTCGGCATTCATCTCCTTTGGTTATTTTGGCAATGGGGAATGAATGGGGATTTTTCAATAACGACGAATGGAGTTTTTTACTACGGGTAGGTAGGTTTCAAATCCCAGTCTGGTCTCGTACGTATTCCAGGGTCCGCAAATATGCAAGAAAACTAAATCAGTCGGAAAAATCCATGAACTTTCAAATTATCAATTTTTTAATAAATTTAATTCATGTTGAATTTGAGGAAATGCGTAAAACGAGGGTCGCGGGTTCGAACCCCACTGGGGGCAAAATTTTTTTGTTTCTTAAATTTTTTTTTTTTCGTTACTTGACCCTTAGAAACTATTAATTATGAATATGGAACTGATTTTCATCGTAACAACTGATAAATATATGGAAAAAATAAATAATTCTGCATGGGTCATAAATGCTCGTAAGGCTTCATTAAGGCTCGTTTCAGGCTTAGTACAGGCTTTTCTGCCAGCCTTTGGTCAAGCCTGTGTGCAAGAGCCTGAAACCGCGTTATCATTCAGAGGTTTTCCTAGGCTTAAAATCAGGCTGGTGCTCAGCCTGAATTAAAAAATGTGAGCCTTGTTTCAGGGCTTGGCGAGCCCTTTTTTCATCGTCAATTCCTACCTGGGTAAGGGTCGTATTGTAGTGATGATACGAGGAAATGTTGCAGAATAAATTACGAGAATGTCGGATGCGACATTCGTTTCGGTGAAAAGCTCGAGGATTTATAGATACGTGTATGTACGTGAAAATTATTATCGGATGTATGTGTGGACGTGGAAAATTCGTGTGTATCACTGGTGAGTCTGCATTCTTGGGCTGATGGGTGTCCCTCATGCCGGCATACAAAGAGACGCTCTGCAAAATCTCACGACGACACGATGAGGATGGGAGCATCTCCATCTCCCTCACACTCATTTTCCCTCTCGCTCACTCGCTCTTCTTTATTCTCTCCTTTCCAACCTCGCGATTCTCTCTCTCTCGTCTGGGCCGAGAGCAACGACATTCTCTCATCTCATGTGGATTTTACTACACCTATATAATTTTCCTTTTTTTCTCGTACGAGTGTCACTGAGGAGTGACGAGAAGGAAGTTGGAAAGGGTCGTGAGACACACGACGAAGAGGGATGAGAGGCTTTTGAATTAAAACTAATCCACGACTGACCCAACCTGAGGCGAATAATCGTCTATTATAACGAAAAAAAATCCCCTTAACACTTAGATTTTTTCCACCTACAATGGAGAAATTTTCTTTTTCAACCCTAAAAAAATTGTGTATTTCTCTGGGTCAAAATTGGGCAAGACATTGCCGTACAAAAATTAATGGATAAAGAGCGATTTCTAGAAATGTAAGAGTATTATTTTTTGGCTAGGTCTATAAGTAATTATTTGTATAAGAAAGAAAATAAATGCAGCTTTTTTCGCTATTGATTTACACAACTCTCCTTTTTTGAAATCAAATTAGCAAGCATTCGGAAGCTTTTGAATCAAAATTGTACTCTCTCTTAATTTGTCAATAAAGTAAAGAACAAAAATGACAGAATTTTGTGTTTAACCGACAAATAAGATGCTCGTATTAATTCAGACGATCTCGTGGAATACAAAAAATTGTAATGTGAAAAAAAATACTACGGTATTACAGCATTGAGTTAAAAGTAAGGAGTAGAATTTATGCTTGGTCAGACATTTCGTTTTCTTTACTTTGCTACTGGAAAAATGCTTCATTGTCGCTTTACATTTTTTTCATTGAATATTTTTAACTCAAAGAATTTTATCATCGTGGAATAAATTCAATTTTCGAGCCTTAAAGTTTAAATTTTAATTTACGAAAAATTCTACGGTATTTACTGCATGAAGTAAAAAATAAGTAGTAGGATTTACGCGTAGTCAGACATTTTGTTCCCTCGAGCTTTTCTTTGAAAAAAACGCTTTATCATCTTTCGCAATTTTTTTTATTGAATATTTTCAAGGAAAGGAAGTTTCTCGACGTGAAACAAATTCAATTTTCGAATATTAAAGTCCCATCAAAGCCAAAACTAATTTACAAAGAATCTACGGTACTGCATTGAAAACAAGTAGTTTAATTAGTGCTTGATCAAACATTTCGCAATTTTTTAAAAATTAATATTCTTGACTTGAAATAAATTAAATTTTTCAGTATTAAAGTCCAATTAAGTCAAAACTGTAATTTACGAAGTACTTTACTTAATTAATTTACTATGTAATTTATTAATTATTAATAAATAATAATAAATAATTTATTTAATTTGTCAATAAAATAAAGAACAAAAATGACAGAATTTTATGTTCAACTGACAAACAAGATGCTCGTATATTAATTCAGACGATCTCGTGGAATACAAAAAATTGTAATTTGAAAAAAAATTCTACGGTATTACAGCATTGAGTTAAAAGTAAGGAGTAGAATTTATGCTTGGTCAGACATTTCGTTTTCTTTACTTTGCTACTGGAAAAATGTTTCCTTGTCGTTTTACAATTTTTTAATTGAATATTTTTAATTTAAAGAATTTTGATCGTCGTGGAATAAATTCAATTTTTGAGCCTAAAAATCGAAATTTAAATTTAAAAATAACTCTACGGTGTTTACTGCACGATATGAAAAACAAGTAGTAGAATGTACGCTTGGTCAGACATTTCGTTCTCTCAGGAGCATTTTTTATATGGAATTTTTTTAAAGAAAGAAATTTTCTCGACGTGAAATAGATTCAATTTTCGAACATTAAGGTCCAATCAAAGCCAAAACTAATTTACAAAGAATCTGCGGTATTGCATGAAGTGAAAAACAAGTAGTATTATTAGCGCTTGATAAAAGATTTCGCAATTTTTGTTTAATTAATATTTTCAAGGAAAGAAATTTTATGAATTAAATTTTCCAGCATTAAAGTCCAATTAAAGTAAAAAATTGTGATTTAGGAAGAATCAGTGCATAAAGTGAAAAACAAGTAGTATAATCAACGCTTGGTCAGACATTTCGTATCCCTTCGTTTTCTCTTGGGAAGTATGCTTCGTTATCGTTTAACAATTTTTTTTATTGAATATTATCAAGGTAAGGAACTTTATCGTCGTGAAATAAATTCAATTTTCGTGCATCAAAGCATGGTGCGTTACTAAAGGGTTGAAATGATGCTTTAACAAATTTTATCGCTGGCGAGGATATTCAAGTTTTACGGTTTTGGTCGTGTTGCAGCGAGTTAAACGCGACTTTGCACAGGATGCTCTGTATAAACGGGCGCGCGTGCCACGAGTGAAAAGATGAGGGAGAGAGAGAGAGAGCGCGCGAGAGAGAGAGAGAGAGGGAGAGATACTCCCACCGATGCGACTAGAAAGGCCAGAGGAGTGCAGTTGTAGCTGAGAGATCAACGCGACACGACGTTAAAGTATATAGCGAGGGGGGTCAAAACGATAGTCACATCATTCCTCGCCTCCCACACACGATCCACTTCACCTGTCACGATGTATACTTTAAGGGTGATTTATAGAATGTATTTTTTACCCTCCGGTCTTTATTTCGTGTTAAAAAATGCACGGGTACATTTATCAAGTCCCCACGCTTTTTCCCTTTTATATAATAATAATTTACATTTTCAACCCCCGCAACTTTTCCCTCATTCGTATGAAAATGAGATCGTGGAAATTAGGGGTTGGATTTTCCAAAAATATAATTAAAAAAAAAAAACAACTGAATAATCTCGTTGAAATAAAACTCGAATCGAGAATCAAATGAATAAACAATTGAAATAAATCTTCGGAGGATCAAATGAATCAACAATTTAAAAAAAGGCTCGTCACTTTTGCAACCCTCAAAAATCGAATTTATTCGATTCAATTGAATCGATTTTCATTTAACCAGAATACGAATCAATTTTTTTCCCAACGATTCTTCTAGGTTACATAAAACTCTTTGGGTTGAAAAATTAAGTTTTCAATTGAAAAAAAATGATTTCATGCCATTCAATTCTGTAGAACGATTAAATAATAAATCAACGAAAATTCAACCAATCAATGGTTGAAAGATTCAACGTCCACTTTTCGACTTATCATGAAGATTCCGAAATCGTGACCGGATTCAGTTGAACAATCGAAAACCCTATTTTCATTAATATTCGACTAACCTGAACATCCCCTAATTGTCCTCTCGACTATTCACCAAAACCGAAAGCATCGAGTAACCCAGCGAAATATATTTTTCATTTGGTAAAAAAGTTCTTTCACCCTTTCCAAATTCGAACAATTCAAAAAATGGTGCTTTCAAGAATTCGACCTAACGAGAGCGGCTATTTCTCCACTAACCTCATTCATTCGTGCAGACCATTCAAATCGTACAAGAGGTACACGTTTTCAACGAATTCGACTCACAATCGCGGTCGACGAATGGAGCCAAAAAATAAAAGTCAAGATCCTCGAAATTTCGCCTCCAGACGCATTCAATTCGAACAATGTGACGAAATCAAGCATCGCCAATAATCTTAACCGACAAAATACGTAAAAAAAAAAAAAATCCCCACAAAATGACGTACACGGTATTTTTTTTCGGTTTTCAACAATCGAAACGGCACAAGGGTAAAAAAAAGGTCAAAATTTACCTCACAAACATTCTGATAGCACGATAAATTTCGCTGTATCAAACGATGCGTATTTACACGAGAATTTCACACGCGCACGCACAAACACACAGGCATAGGTTTAAGCACACAAGCACGAGGGGGGTTGCGCGAATGCGCGCACAAAACAGACGGAACCGGGACATTCGCTGTTATATTTTGTCCTTCGGCGAGCGCGCCCGAGCGTACGGAGCTTTTACCGTAAACCGCGCTCGAGTCGCCGCGGCAAGACTGGGGCTCTGCGCTCTGCACCCCGGCCGGGTAGCTCCCATGGCAACCTCGAAAGCTCTCCTCTCCCCCCACCCTTCGCTCTCTTTCGCCGCGCTACGTCTCCTCGCTCTCGCACCTTTCACCCCTCCCTCGCGTCTCTCCGCCGCTTGGCTCTCCCCCCGCCCCCCCCACTCCACCCCGCAGCAGGATAGCTAAGAGGAAAGTGGGGAGGAAAAAGCACCCCAAAGCCTCCCCTACACTCTTTCGAGGCTTTTCCATCTTCCTCTTTGTCACCCCACGCTTTGCAAGCCCCGGCTTCTCACTCTTTCTCTCCCTTCAACCCTCTCTCTCTCTCTCTCTCTGTCTCTTTCTGTCCCTTTTTTTGAACTCCCACTCCCGTCTCCCCTCTCCTTGTCCGTTCCTCGCTGCTCCGGTGAACTAAAGCGCTTGGCGGCGCCACCGTCGCGCCGTTGCCGCCGACTGCGGACGACGGTGGCGCTGAAGCGCGCGCGCGCGCGAGCCCCCAACTTTTGCGGACTCCGACGCGGAGGGAAAAGTCGCAGAAGTGGCAGAAGCTCGCGGTTCCATCCCGGAAGCTCTTCTCTCCTGCGGCTCTCCCTTTCTTCTCCTTCTTTCTTCGCGTCTCCACATCCTTCGTTCAATTTCTCTATCCATCCGTCTCTTTCTTTTTATCCTCCCTTGCTCCCTCACAGTTTTTTTTTTCAAAGTTCCACTTTTTATTTCACATTTTTCCGCATTCTCTCTCTCGCTCTCTCTTTCCGCTTGTTTCGATCTCAAATTGCATTCAATCTCTGTCTCTCGTGGTCTCGATTTTTATGCAGTGATGCTATTCGCACACGATTTATTTCGTTTGGTATTTGCTTACATATTTCAGAATCGCGATATGCATTAATCGGAGGTACAAAAAAAATGTGATATTGGAGATAGAGGAGGATGGGAATACGCATGGGGCATTCCGTGTCAAGTCGACCAATATTGACCTTTTCAGATTTGGTTCGTCGTTTTTTTTTATGATTGCATTGAGTCTGATGAAAAATCCTTTTTTTAAGACTTTCTTCAATCAGAGCTTCGTTTTTTCATTGGAAAAAATTGCAATTTGAGATTCGAAGAAATTGATGGGCCATGCTATTTTTCTTATAAATGAAAATGTTTGAAAATAATATTGCAAAAGTGCTGAAAATTTCAAAATATGTAATTAAATATTATTAAGAAATATTCATAATAAATAATAATAATAATAATAATAAAGTAGAATCTAGCATTTCTAAAAAAATTATTATTTGCATTTTTTTGTATCCTGATTTTATCGATTGGGCATCCAAGTTCTTTTTTTTTCATTGTTAGGGAAGAGAGAGAAAATCTAACGAAGATTAGGCCTCCTTATTGGCCTCTGCAAAATCTTAGAAAATATATTCCAGACCAAATCCAAGAGGTTCTCAGACATTTGTCGAGTTTACCCGGAATACTCCGTGTGAATCCGTATTTGGTGAATTCATTTTCATTTCGTCTCGATTTTTATGCAGTGATGCTATTCGCACTTGATCTATCTCGTTTGTAATTTACTTACAGACATTTCTCAGAATCGCAAAACGCATTAATTGGAGGTACAAAAAAATGTGATATTGGAGACAGAGGAGGAGGGGAATACGCATGGGGCATTCCGTGTTGAGTCGACCAATTATATTAACCATTTCGGATTTGATTCGTCGTTTTTTTCTACGATTGTATTGAGTATGATGAAAAATCCTTTTTTTAAGACTTTCTTGTATGCTTCGTTTTTTTCACTGGAAAAAATTGCAATTTGAGATTCGAAGGACTTAATCGGCCATTCTATTTTCCTTATAAATGGAAACGTTTGAAAATAATATTGCAAAAGTACTGAAATATCTCCAAATATATAATAAAATATCAATAAATAATAATAAAAATTAAATAATAAAATAAATAATCTAGTATCCCTAAAAAAATTATTATTTGCTTTTTTTTGTATTCTGATTTTATCGATCGGGCGTCCAAATTCATTTTTTTTTTCATTTTTAGGGAAGAGAGAAAAAATCTAAAAAAGATCAGGCGTCTTTATTGACCTCTGCAAAATCCTAAAAAAAATTCTAGACCAAATCCAAAAGATTCTCAAACATTTGTCGATTTTACACGGAATTCTCCGTGTGTATCCGTATTCGGTGAATTCGTTTTCATTACTTTTAAAATCCATCATTTTCATGGCTGACGGTATATTTTTTTTTTCCTCCCCTCAATGTCGATTCTTCACACCGCTTGACACACAATTTCGTTCAACTCGTTGAAAAATATTTCTGCGTCAGAAAATTTGTTATGCTTTTTATTTCAACGAAATATGTATAATTATCGTTGTGAAATTATTTTTCTCACTAATTGCAATAATTTTGCAATCACTCGGTGGGAATAAAAACGGCATTGTTTCAAATATAATTTTTTCAATATTCTTTGAATAAAAATTGCACGATCGAGCTCAGTCGAGCTTTAAAGCGTTTTCCCTTATAAATATCATCGGAGGCGTTGTTGTTTTTTTTCCCAACAACACGCGAACAACAGCTTGCGAGGGTAAAATAGCTCGCGGAAAGGATGCAGGGGTTGGTAAGGGGAGGGTGAATGTTGTACCGTGAAAATTGAGAGAGCGAGTGGGTGGAATTCGTCAGGGGTTGCGGAGGGGTGAAAAAAGGGGGAGGAAAAAAACAAAAATTCACGGACGAGATTACCGGAGGTGAGTGGGTGGATAAAAGAATCCGTGAAAGAGATATAGTCCAGTGAACAACCGGGGGTTGACGAGCGAGGGCGGACGAGAAAGACCCCGTGTGAACGTAAAGCGAGAAAAATACGAAGATCGGTCGAAAGAATCGGCGAGAAGGAAAAATCGTTTGGAAGGAATTTGTGGGGGGAGGGGGGGGGTGGAAAAGCTGCAGGGAGTGAATTACCAGAATATACGAAGAAGAACCAACGAGCGGGGGATGAAAAGGAAAAAAATTCCGAAGGAACGAGAGGGATGAAATTTTTTGTTTGCGAAAATCGTCAATCGCTTCAAAACGATTTAACACGATGATAAATTGTCATTTTTGCTTTCCGGGGTTGGTCCTTTTTTTCACATGACAATGACGTGACTCGACAATGTGACGAAAATTGACTTTTCTAATTGAAGTTTTTTTTCACACGCTTTTTGTTCATCGAACGGATACAAACTTTAAAAAAAAAAAAGGCTTTTCATTGAATTTTCAACAAAAACCGTTCGCGCAAATTGGTCTCGGTAAATTCGCAAAAAAATTGTTTTCCCACGATGACAGAGAATTTTCCTGCTTGATTGAAAAATTGCTTTTTTTTTTTTAAATTGCCCGCGCTTTTATTGAACTCTGATGTTGGTCCAAAATAAAAATATCCCACCGAATATGAATTTCTTCAGTGGCAAAAAAACAAACAACAAAAATCTCTGACAAAGCCTCTCCTATTTCTTCTATAATCTCTTTGATTGTATTTTTCTTCGCCAGTAGGAGAATTTTCCTCAGCATCTGGCATGGAAACATAGGGGATGAAAAAAAGCTTCGTATACATTTTTCATTATATTTTCATACTTGATCGCACGTGCATCCAAAACATATACCAATACATGAGTGACAGAGAGAGAGGGAGGAAGAGAGAGGGGGAAAGAAAGAAAGAGAGAGAGAGATGGGGGGGAGGGAGAGAGAGAGAGAAGAAGCGATAAAGGAAAAGGAAAAGGCTACAAAAGCAGACGGAGAATGAAAGGAAAAAAGAGAAAAAACATGCCACCGGGACTTCTGTCAATTAACCGGGAATTATTCTTATTAATATGCACATTTTTATTCGGTCGGGCAGCGGAGGAGAAAGGGGTGGAGGAGAAGAGGAAAAAAGTGTGTGTGTCAGAGAGAGGGAGAGGAGAGGGGAGGGAGAGAAAGAGACAACGCGCTCACAGTAATTATTCGCACAACGTGGCGGCTGCCGTCGTCGAGAAAAGAGGGTGGGGGTGAAGGGGAGGAAGAAGGGGTGGTTGGTTTCCGGTCCCAGGGGTGGTGTGCGGCAGTGGGAAATTACCACAGGTGCGCGACAGGAATCTGTGGGGAAAAAGTCAAACGTGGGAAAAAGTGAGTCGTGCAGAAGAAGAGAAAGAGAGAGAGAGAGAGAGAGAGAGAGAGAGAGAGAGAGAGAGAGAGAGAGAGAGAGAGAGAGAGAGAGAGAGAGAGAGACAGATGAGAGATAGAGAAAAACGTGTTGCGGAGTAAAAATAAAGAAAAATGAATTTGCAAGGAAAAAAAATGCGACGAGGATAAAAGCGAGAGAGCCGAGAGTGAATTGCATCAATATTACTTTTTCTTTCTATTTTGTTTCTTCCATCGGAGCAAAAGGCAACGGAGAAGCGGAAGGGAGGGAGAGAGAGAGAGAGGGAGAGAGCGAAAAAAATTCAGGGTGCGCGAGGGATGAAAGAAGAAAGACTCGAAAGCGTTGTTCTTTGATCTCGTTGATAGAAAAGTATTGGCCAGAGCATCTCCGTTTATATATAATATGGGCATTCGAAAGGCTTTTTGGATATAAAAGAAGATGAAAATTCGAGAGAAATAGCCCGTTGAATTTTTTTGCAAAAAAAAACATTTTCAGACAGTTAAAATTATAATTAAAGCTTTTTTGCTATGAAAATTTGTGAGAATTGATCAATGGATCAATATTCTGAAAAATTGTGATTGGAAACGAAATTGAGCTCACGTTTCAATTTTTTAACGATTTTTTTTTATCCGTCGTATCATTACATCGATAACGACTTTTACATCCCTGAAAAATTGCCAAATAACAGGAAAATTAATTAAAATAGAGAAACTTGCTTTCTCGTCTTTCTCATAGTTTCACAAAGCCTTCTTTATGAGGAAGTCTTCAAATGAATTTAAATAAATGTATTAATTTAAATTAATTTATTTATTTTGTTTAATTTTTATTAAATTTTATTTCTTGTTAAATTTTATTTTTTGTTAAATTTTATTTAAATATTGATCTAGTCTGCTACTGCTCAGGCCCATATTTAAATAAATCGGAAAAATTCATTAAAATTAATAAATCTTTTGTCTAATTGGCAGTTTGTTTACAATTATATATAAAAGTCTCAATATTTTGTTGATATAATTTTTTTTGCAATTTGCGAGGAATAATCAAAAAAAAACCATCTATCATCAACAACGATTGTAACTAATTCACCTTCAAGTACACATCACACGTTGGAGTCAGAGAGAGGAGAATGCCTTAGCGTGTCTGATCGATGTCGAGGTTTCTCTACTTGGTTATCCGAGTGGCGTCGACGCCGGTCCATCAGGCGTAAGTAGTGAGGCACCCGTGCGTGGTCAGACGCGCGCCAGCTGGGCAAAATTCGACCGATCAAATCTGTCTCTCCTTTTCTCTGTCTCTCCGTCCCCCTCTCTCCATTATTTCTTATCGTGATCTACCAAGTTACTTCGCTAAACAGCAATTATCATCATTTTATTTGTTTATGATTTTCATTTGTATTTGTTCATTGAGTTATTATTTCCATTTTTATCGCTATCATTCCTAATTGTTTCTTAGTCTCTCTCACTCTTCCTCCCTCTAGAATTTTTTATCGTGATCCACTAAATTACATCGCTAAACAGCAATTATCATCATTTTATTTGCTTATGATTTTCATTTGTATTTGGTCATTAAATTATTATTTCCATTTTTATCGTTATCATTCCTAATTATTTCTTAATCCTTCTCTCCCCCTCCCTCTAAAATTGTTTATCGTGATCTCCTAAATTACTTCGCTAAACAGCAATTATCATAATATTTTTGATTTATTATTTTCATTTGTATTTGGTCATTAAATTATTATTTCCATTTTTATCGTTATCATTCCTAATTATTTCTTAATCCTTCTCTCCCCCTCCCTCTAAAATTGTTTATCGTGATCTCCTAAATTACTTCGCTGAACAGCAATTATCATAATATTTTTGATTTATTATTTTTATTTGTATTTGTTCACTCAGTTATGATTTCCATTTTTATCGTTATCATTCCTAATTGTTTCTTAGCC
>OX333071.1:4631606-4652794 GCA_946863875.1 Alloplasta piceator
ATTGTAATTTAGTGTCACTGATATTCAAGGATTTTTCTTATCAATGCAAAAAAATGCTTTTACCTTTAAAAAAAGTTGACTATTGGGAACTGTTGGCTTAAAAAAATGGCTGACTATCGTAATTTAGTGTTACTGATATTCTGGGATTTTAGTTTTCAATGTAAAAAAATACTTTTGTCATAAATACAAGGCTGACTATTGTAATTTAGTTTCACTGATATTCAGGGATTTTTCTTTTTAATGCAAAAAAATGGTTTTGTCATAAAAAAAAAGGCTGACTGTTGCGAACTGTTAGCTAAAAAAGGCTGACTATTGTAATTTAGTGTCACTGATATTTGGGGATTTTGCTTTTTAATGCAAAAAAAATGTTTTTGTCATAAATAAAAGGCTACCCACTGGAAAATGTTTGCTAAAACAATGGCTGGCTATTGTAATTTAGTTTCACTGATATCCAGGGATATGCTAAAAAAAAGGCTGACTATTGTAATTTAGTGTCACTGATATTTAAAAATTTTTCTTTTTAATGCAAAAAAATGCTTTTGCTATAAAAAAGGCTGACTATTGGGAACTGTTGGCTAAAAATGGCTGACTATTGTAATTTAGTGTTACTGATATTCGGGGATTTTGCTTTTTAATGCAAAACAATGCTTTTGTCATAAAAAAAACTATTGGAAACTGTTTTCTAAAAAAAGGCTGACTATTGTAATTTAGTTTCACTGATATTCAGGGATTTTTCTCTTCAATACAAAAAAATGCTTTTGCCATAAATAAAAAGCTAACTCTTGAGAACTGTTTTCTAAAAAAAGGCTGACTATTGTAATTTAGTTTCACTGATATTCAGGGATTTTTCTTTTCAATACAAAAAAATGCTTTTGACATAAATAAAAGGCTGCCCATTGGGAACTCTTTGCTAAAAAAGGCTGACTATTGTAATTTATTGTCACTGATATTCAGGGATTTTTTTCTAATGCAAGAAATGCTTTTTGTCAAAAAAAAAAGGCTAATCAAAAGCTAGAATAAAGTGTTGGAAAAATTGTACATTTTTCTTTGTTACGTGTAAAACAATATTGGAATTGTTTCTTGTAGTTTATTATAATTTGAATTTTTTCAGGCTACATTTTTCCCGCCTCGAGGCACTTTTCGTCTCGTAGACTCAAGCAGGTCTATTTCCAATACGTACGACAATATATAAGATACAACCCCTTCATGAATCCCCTATTCCTCGGGGGTATCTCTTTTATGTTCGAAAAATCTCGAATTTTTCCTGACGTTAAAGAAAATGACGAATCCTTTGGGTATCTTATAAACGTATCAGTCAGATGGCTGTCCTTGGTCCTCCGGGCTTCTTTTTTCGTCCCAGATACTCATTCAAAGGATTCTGGATCGAATACCCGTAAGGTCTCATAATTAATTCAGGAATGATTCTCGAAAATAGGCTTGAATGATAAAAAAATTATTGACAATAATTTTACAATTGACTACTTGAATCAAATACAATTAAATTACGTAAAATCATCCCCCTGCGGCTTGCCACCTTTTTTGGGCAAATTAAAAAAGGTTCATTGACACTAACAATTTATAGAAATCTGCGTTTATATCTGATGTGTCTGACATTTGGATTTTTGTATGATTAAAATTTAATCGACGATTCAAAGACACTGAGACTCGTCATCGAGAATAATTAAGCTCGATGCCCTCCTTAGCTCGGCCCTTCGACTGTACGAGACAGGATCATTTATCCGCATGGCAGTCTCGTCTCCGAGGCAAAAGGCTCAAAGAGAGGGGAGTACGAAAGAAAAAAAAGGAGCAATAACAGCCAAAGAAACCAGACGGTGAATATATACAATGAAGTCTGTTTCGGGAAGGGGTTGCATTGGGGATGGTCGGAAGAAAGAAGCGCCCAGTGAAAAAGCTCCTAGCGAGGATTTCCAAGCGTCCCATTCGAACTTTGGACACGGGCCAGTCTTCGTCTTTTAAGATATTGCTCTTGCGTTCTCATCCCTATGTATATATATATATTTACAATTGTGTATTTTCTCGGTGAAATTAAAAAGCAGCTTGAATCTAACGATTTTAGGTCTTTACAATTGTAAAGTAGAGTCCAAAAAAGGCTTCCAATGAATTTTTCTGGGGAAAAACGCTTTTTTCAGACACCAAAAAAACAGCAAATGGTCAAAATCATAAATTTATTTGAAAAATAAATAAATGAATGAACAAACGAATTAATTGATGAGCTAATAAATAAACAATTGTCTTCGGAGATTTTTTTTTAATGTTTCAACGCCGGAGAATTTCTTTTCGACAAAAGACCGGCTTTTTACTCGTATACCTTTTCTCCATCTCCAACCCTCCGAGAGCCAAACAACCCTTGCTCGTCTACGATCCCCCATCCCTTTATATCCTACCGGTGACTTTGGCGATGGAAAATATCACTCCACTCCCTGCGATGTCTTTCACCATTTCTCTCTCTCTCTCTCTCTCTTTCTCTCTCTCTCTCTCTCTCTCTCTCTCTCTCTCTCTCTCTCTCTGTCTCTCTCTCTCTCTCCCTCTCTCTTGCGTTTTCTCCATTCTCATATTTATTCTCAACGTATTCCTCCTCCCGTTTGATTTCCATCCTCGACTGTTCTATATACACGTTCACATCCGCTTGATTCGCGTCTCCTCGTCGTCGCTGGTATTTTCTTTCTTGTTCACGATTCTCCTTCATAGCCGGATGACTGCATTTACGGCGTCCAGGGTCCGTACAATTCTTATACGTCGTCGCATTTATGTTTATCGTTAAACATTCAATGGCATTCTTCCCTCTCATTGCTCTTTTCGTGCAATTTTTTTCTACGGGCATTCCTTCGCCGAAGCCTCGATCAAAGTTCATAAATATTTTATACTCTTTCTTTATGCCGCAAATTGTTCGACCATCTCGAATGCTTTTTTTAAAGATTTTTCTCAATGTTCATTGGATATTTGACGTTCTTTGGAGAGATCAATTTTCCACGCTGCCATTTATTGGCTGTCGAATGGCGATGAAAAATAACATTTTTAGCATCAATAAAATGCAAGATCGTAGAAAAAAGTGTCTATCATTGAATGAGTACATTTTTTTTTTGTCGATTTTTTAATAACGAAATTTCGCAGGAATCAGAACGTGAAAGTTCCTCATTTGAGCTTTCATTCTGAGGACTTCAAATGGACTCACTTCAATGATAAATAATAAATGATAAACGATAAACAGTAAATGGCAAACGATAAACGTCAATAAGGTTAATGTCCGAATTATTGAACAGGTCTCCATTATTGAACACTATGTATCTTGTATTTTTATTATTTCTCATTCACCTGCATGCATTTACTTAAGAGAAGGCTAAATACCATTTTCGTTCAATCCCTACATTATCGACTTATCACCGTCGTCCAGTCTTTCTCCCAAAACCGTAAATGAAAATTTATTAAATTTTGAAAATTCAGAGGAGGATAAGTTAATTAACAATTCATTGATAATTAAGGGGCTAAAACGCGTCACAACTAACTCCAACGAATTCATTGGATCCCCAAAAATATTAGGTTACTCGTCAGAATCCATGGTGCTGCCCTCCGTCGCACGTTTGTAAACTAGATATCGCCATTTCGCGTTCGATAAAACTACAATTTATCGATATTTATCTCCTTATGCGCCATCCAAACTTACGATGTGTCTTTTCCATAAAATAATGTCGAAAACGTCTTGATATTTGTGTCTTGGCGTTCTTCATGGAGCCTCACTCTTAGTTTAGACGAAATACAGTAAAAAGTCTCATAATTCAAGATTTTCAATTACAGATTCCTGATGGTAATCGGATCTATATTTTTTTTTTTGATTTTTCAAAAAAATTTTAGTGAGGCTCCATTTGTGCCATAATTCCGATTATGCTGTTAAAATTTTATTGAATTCCATTCATTCGTATGAGAGCAAGTTTGAATGGCGATTTCGAAGCTTAGTGTCGGTATTTAGCCTCCTCTTAATTGTACAAATTTCATTACACATATGGAACTTTTAGATATCGAAATGTTACCTTACTTGTGCAAAAAAAGCTTTAATTAATAGAGAAAAAAATTATTTAATGAGCAACGGAGACCCGATTTGACGTCTCGTGGTACCTGCTTATCGTTTTTGCTAAGACGCGCCGCTTCGAGCGTGAGGGCATAAAAAATTCAAAAACTGTCGGATCTCAAAAAGTAAAGGCGTTTCAGGTTCCTCAGAAAATTTCTTACAAATAACAATTTTTGAAAATTTTTTTTAATTAATTATTTGTTAAAAAATACGCTGTTCGATCATTGGGACATAGAAAATGCAGTGTGTCCCAATTATTGAACACGTGAATTCTCCAAGATGGCGTCATTAAACCCATCAAAACATCGAGACAGTAAACATGTGACGGATCGTGTGAATCGGATTTATTCAAAAAAAAACTGTAAGTTCCTGAACAAACTTACCTTTATTCTTTTAATAATAACTCTAAAATCGTCAAATATATTTTTTATTTGTATTTTCGTGCAATAAACATAAAAAGAAAAGTAAAAAGAGAATATAACCTAAATGTAACCTAAAAATACGAATGTAATGTTCAATATTTTTTGCTCTCCGATATTTCAGTCGAAAAACAAGAAAGCTGCGACAAAATGAAACAAAAACGGAACATGAAAACGAGGAAGCTGAAAATAAAAATAAAATAAAGTTCGAGTTGAAAAGCAAAAAAAAACCAAATGCGAATGAACCAAAAACCTGTCAACAGCGACTAAATATATATTTTTATATTTTTACATGATTAATAAAAGATTATTCGAGTGTTTGATTTTGCTTTTATTTCTTAATATTGTTCCCAAAATAATATTTTCAGAAACGGAAAAAGAATTCTCGAGAGTGTTCGATAACTGGAACATGCCTGTTCAATATTAGGGACATAGGCACTTCCAGTGTTCAATAATTGGGACATTTGCATACTTCGCATTGTTATTCTTTTTTTTTCATTCAAAATCATTTAAAAATAATTTAAAGGTTGATTTTTCGAAAGTAAAAATATCAAAGTATCATTTGAACATGAAAGCGATGGTTTTTTTTCTTGATTTTATATTTTTTTCTCACCGAACTCAATCCCCAGATCCTTAGCTGTTCAATAATTGGGACATTTACCTTAAATGATAAATGATAAATGTCTAAGGACCAATTCCCGCAGGTCGATTCCAGGCGATATTCGATACGTTTCCTCTTCGATTTGCTGCAGATTGTTCGAGCTTTCGTTTGGTCTTGGCGAAAGCTGAGAAATAAAATTTAGATGTAAAGAGAAACCTGAGAGAAGCATAGCAAAGCAGAAACTTTCGTGGATATTTAAGGGAACAGGGACGTGTTGAACGTCGTAAAATGACAAGATGTTGCCGTTGTCATCGTCATTTCGGCGGAAAAGCTCACGAAGGATGTATTTCCGTCGAGCTTAAAAGGGAATTTGGCGAGAGAGAGAGAGAGAGAGAGAGAGAGAGAGAGAGAGAACTCTGGCAAGTACACGCGCGCCCTCATCGTCGCTGCATTGTTAACGCGATCTTGTTAACTCCATTTCCCTTTGGTACGACGAGCCCTCTGTGTTCAGCTTTTCTTACCTCCAACGGGAAAACCCACCGACCCAAAGAACCGTTTTCCTCACACGAGCAAAAGTCGTAGCCGTTCTATACGAGTCTCTCTCTCACTTTCGTTTTTTTTTGCTCTGCGTGTTGAAAAAACGTAACGAACATATATGCTCACTTAAACGAGAATACCATCTTTGTATGTGCATGTAGAGAAAGGTGGGGGAAAATGGCCACCATAAGAAAATAAACATGACCAAGATGTTTTGATTTTAATGATAGTTAAAGAAAAAAATTTTTACGATTACGAAGGTGACCATTTTGTTCCTGATTCCTCATTTTGCTTTGGTCCTGGAATTATTAAAATATTTTATTGAAAATGGGTTACCAAAATATTATTAGAGTCTGTTGGAGATTTTTTTTTTTTATGTGATCAGAATGACAATTTTCTTGTAATTTTTTCAATCCTTGCGAGGTAATTAAAAGTGTTATTATCTAAATCTGAATTAGCGTGAGGGTCTATTTTGGAATATTGATCCTCACAATATTAGTAATGCCCTCGTTGTCGTAATTTTTTAATTAAAAATGTTTTTCGAAAATTATGAGGATGGCCGTTTTGCCCCTGATGGCCATTTTGCCTCGCTTTTTCCTCTACACAATGCGAATGAGAATACGAAGAGGTGAAAGTACACCCGTTTAGTAATTGGTTGTAAAAATGACGCTAAATTCCATCAGCGTGGGAGTTTGTTCTTTTATGTTTTTTTTTACCCAACAACGAAAAATGTTTCTAGTTAAATAATTGTCGAACATTCATGAGTTCCAGAGCGAGTTTTGAACGAAAATAAATTTTACAACTATTATTCGTTCCCGACGATTCTCGATTACGAAGATATTGATAATTGTACTCATTTTACGATCAATTAATTTGGAAAAATTAGCAATGATTCTCATGAAATCTTAATCGTTATTTTTTTTTAGTCGTTAAACTGCAAATTAATTTAGAATAAATTTTCTATTTACAATCAATCTTCGAAGAAAATTCCCATTCTTTATATTTTATGACCCTGAAGATCTGTGCATCGTCATCTTTGTTTTTAAAGTCTTTAGGTGCGGTTTTTTTTAGTTGTTTTTTCGAAATCCTCAAAAATTATAGTTATTATCATAAGAAAATAAAATCTGAAACATTGCATCGCATAGTTGTTGTTTTTTGTTTGGTTTGGTCATTTATAACTTAAGCCAAGTTTTTAGCTTGGCTTGTGTGATTTGTTTTGTTTTTTTAAATTCTGAATTTCAAATTTTTCGGATTTTCGGATTCCAAAATTTTGAACTTTAGGGCATTTTTTTAAATTTGAATTTTTTAGATTTTTAATACTTGGCGTCCTTTTTTCTCTTCTTAGAAGTATTTTGTGATTTCTATTTTCCAGAGAAAAAATTACGACAGCTCTGCTTGTGCTTGCAGCTTATAAAAGAGGAAGTCGCGACGTGTCATCGCAACACCTCAGTCAGTACTTTGGTTACCTTCCCTGTGTCGCCACTGTTGGTGATTTTTGAAAATCTTCGATTCCACGAGGATACTAAAATCATGTATCCAAGGAAAACTTCACTCGAGTTTCTGCTCATTCTATCAATCGTCATTATTTGTAGCGCTGAATTTAACCTCGGTGCATTAAAAGCAACACAATCCTCCGACTTCGTGGAAGCATCAGTAAGTCTAATTATCTCCGATATCTATAAATTATCCATTTCCTGAAGAAAAAAAAACGGATATTCGACGCGGCAAACGTTTCTAATACAATTTTAATTATTAGCGGATATATTTGTGTGGCTTGCCAGCAGAACGAGTTAAGTCCACAAACAAGAATTCCGAGAAATCGCTGCTTCTATTTTGACAGATTCGATTTTCGTTAATACGTCAATACAGGAGAAATACTTCAGGATTCAAAAATATCTGACCATAGAATTACAAATTCGATCTTAAACCATGTATGAATCGTTTATAATAATCGAATATTCGAAATTTGTTTTATAATTTCAACTTTTCGTTTTTATTTTTATTTTTTACGTTCCTAAAATTTTTCACCAACTGAATTTAATATTTTGCTCTTTAAAAATTGTTTAAAGCTATCCTCGTTAGATATGTTTCATTTAGGGTCATTTTAATACGTTTTTTGATCCTTTCAAGTCAATTTGAAATCGCTTTAAGTTAGTGATCGGTTTAAGTTAGTTAGTCGATTTAGTTATTGATTATTTAATCAATAACAAATTAATAAAACGGTACAAAAAAATTACAAATTGAAAATTCGCACATCGCTTCCACGGTATTTTTCCCATTTACAAATCCTCCTCTATGATGAGCAAATAGCTTTCACAGTTTTGGCTTCCTCATAGAGGAAGCTTTGTAAATATGAAAAAATACTCCAGAGCGATGTGCAAATTTCCAATTTGCAAGTTTTTCTACGGTCTCTGGTTATCGGAGTAATAGAGTTGTAGCTTTATATCGAAAAAATTTGTATCCAGCTTTTGAAGCCACAGATTTGAAAACGTCCCTTCAAATCTTCCATTGAAAATTGACCAGTTTCGATACGTTTCAATGCAGTTCTTCATCCATTCAATCTCTGTCAATGAGATCAACGGAGATTCACTAAGTGTCTGAATAGAAAAATGGAATCATCAATTTTTCGAAATTATTTCGATCTCATTCCGATGTGCTTCGTCATAATCCGATCGGGATTCAGTATAAAATGCATATTCGCATATCGAGTTGCATTCCTTTCGTGGGAAACAACACCGATGTGAAACGACTGCGTGTCATTTTTTCCTTTCCTCCGTTTCTTCTTCAAGGTTAAAATTATCGAAAATTGCCACGAAACTTGGAAAAACGCGATAGGAATCGGTGGAAATTCACCGGATTCTCTCATTACCGCACTGTCGTCCGGGGAATCTTCGATTTCCGTGATTTTGCTGAGTAATACCCCGTGGAGAAATTTTGGTAGGGAAAAACTTCTGCCCCTGACTTGCCCTCCCTAACTAATGTAGGGAAATGATCCGCTCATCCTAACAGGCCCTGTTACGACATGTAACACCTTGCTGGCCATTTTCGGATCCAGTGGTCATGATCAGGCCCCTATGACGATATGATCCGGCCCTAGCAGATCCTGATCAGGACCCTAAGATTTTTAAAATCATGCCCTCAAAGGCCCTGATCACGGTCACGATCATACACCGAAGCGCTTTTTGAACAATTCGTTTTTACGAGGTACTCCTTTTTCAATGTATGCATCTTATTATTTATTTCGAGGCAACACTTTCTTAGGGTACACTTTTCTTTTGGCAATCCTCGAAGAGAATATTAGATTCCGAGTGAACGGAAATTCTCTACGAGAATTAAATAAATAAGTACAATTACATAAGACGGCAGGAACTCCTTGTATGGATTCTTCCGACACCGACTTCTGCTAACATCCGTGCTCGCACCCGTCTTTATAAGCATACTGAACACATTATCCGTATGGGAGTTCAACGGTTGCTAACCTGCGACATCTCGCGCCAAGTCTCGGAACTAACGCCATGCGGTTCGTCGTGATAATAATAATAATCCTCTGCCTACGTAACGAACTTGTGACAGGCGCACAATTGCTTGTTATTCTCGCGGGATAAAAGTGATAATGTAAATAATAATTAAATAATAATAATAATAATAATAATAATAATAATAATAATAATAATAATAAACGAGGCAATGATTGTTAATTTATTATTATTGTTATTACTATTATTGTTATTTATAATAATAATAATAATTATTATTATTATTATTATTATTATTATTATTATTATACTGAAAGCCGATATACAAATAATTTTATTTTAATAAATACTCAGGGCAATCCAATAGTTTTCACATCAGAGCCCTGCCAGGGTAATAAAACAAAAAATGTTTTACTTAAAAGTGTAAAAATAACATCGTGGGAAACTGTTCATATTCTGATCGTGCAGGGCACTGGTAATAAGTGATTATTTCAATGTAATAACTAGGGACCAGGTTGTTAAGTTCCATGTCAGGGCCCTGCCAGGAAAATCGGATCAGGCAGGGCGGATCAGGGGCAAGAATCAACTAATGGTTGCCCTATCACATTTCTACACGGGACTGCGAGAACAGTCGACAGTGAAACGGTAGCGGGAGAATCTCGATACAAGCTACAAATTTTTGCGATCATGATTTCTTCATCGATCGAACTCAAGAATATTCTCGTGGACGTGAAAAAATCATGTTGGTGGAATCACATGGCTAATTTTTATATACTCGATTGGCCGATCAGTGAGGATGGTTGCTCCAGAGCTCGTGAAATTTTGTCGACAGCCTGGAGGATGAATCTACCGGAGGCAAAGTTTATGTGCGTTCACGCCACGAAGGGAAGATTGATTTACGGCTTCAACCCGTACACGAGTGATGCACCTGATCCTTGGCGATTGGAAAGAATATATCGAGCTGAAGATAATCATCCTTGGACTCTGTTGGTGCGAGGATATCGGAATGATCGTGATCCATGCGAGAACATGAATTTCGACAAAATCACTGATCTCGGTGGTTATGAGATTCGTGCGAGCGTTCTGACCGAAGGACGAAAAAAATATTTCCGTTTCAAAAATGAGACTCCACTCGATACGCGCAATGGTTATAAGGCGTACTTAATGGGAAGTCTATTTGAATTTACCAACGCGACGGTCAAATTGCACGAAAGAAAAGCTGAGTTGGAAATGGCGCTTGAAATCAACAGTGGAACCACTGACGTTGTCCTCAATCAATTCTTCATGGGGAGAATGATAAGGGATGAAGTCATGATTTATCCATATCGGAATGACAGACAGTTCATATTGACTCAATACAGAGGTTACAAGTCTCAATTGGACAAACTTGCCTCTGTACTCGACTGGAAGTCTCAAATCGGTATGTGTCTCGTTATCATCGTGAACGTAATTTGTATGAAATACTTTTTACGCCAGAATCTATCCACGGCTACGCTCGATACCGCGCGTTTGATTTTCAACTCGTGTCCCGTTAGATCGCCGATTACCGCAGGATCGAGAATCTATCTGACCAGTCTCTTTGTATTCGTGATAACGATTTCGGGCATTTATCAGGGAAAATTGGCTGCTCTGTTGACGCAACAGATACGCATTCCGGATATCGAATCAGAGAGCGAGCTCGCTGAGTCCGATCTCAAGGTTTGCGGAAATTATGCGTACAAAGAGTTCTTGCACGATCGAGCCCTCCAAGAACGTTACATCGGCATGGAAGCTTTCAATTGTACGGACAAGTTGTTGCTCGATCCCCATTCGGCAGCCTGCATTCTCCAGTCATCGTATGCCTATTATAATGCTGCTCAATTTAAACTTCATCTATCGAAACAACCGCTCATTGAGCATTTCGTCATTTTGGTAATGCGAGGTGATTGGCCTATGGAACAAAGATTCAATAGCCTGATGCAGAGACTCGTTGAGGCCCATCTGTTTGACTACATCACTGAGAAATTCCTCGCTGAGCAATTGCGCATTATTGAGAGAAATAGAAATGAGGGAATGGACGAAAACGCGAAGGTCCTGACTCTGAACGATTTGAGTTTCGCTTTCGTGATTCTGGGGATCGGATTGAGCGCAGCTACGATTTGTTTGATCATCGAGACGATGATGGATCGACGCATGGCACGATCGCGAATCGCCAGAATCGTCCAACGTTATCGTAATCAATTTTAGAAAATACGACAACTCTTGTAACAATTTAGATAACAAAAGTGCACGTCTTTCTAGAGTTTGTGAATTAAGTTTTGCGGATTCAAGATCCCTCGCTTACGACCTCAATAGACACGCGTGGTAAAATGCACGAATTCTGCACTGTAAGTCGATAGAAAAATTCTTGAAATCCTTTCACTAGTTCGTGTAATTCCATCTTCTCTCTCGTGTCATAATGTTACAATTTGATTTTGTGCAGTTGAGAAATAAAAGCTTTTCTTCGAATTGTTAAGATTGAGGCAATTATCGTTACGCAATTGCAATTTCAAAATTTGTCGTGATTATTAATCGTCGTTTCGTTGTTGGAAAATTGTTAGTAAAGAATTAACCGATGTTAATTAATCTACGTTGTGCGCAAGTGGACACTATATCATATAGTAATTCTTGCCTTCCAAAATAACATTCATAGATATAGAGATGGCGTAGTGTCCTGTTATTATAGGAATATTTACGATTGCACCTCGATTGTCCCTAAATTGCTATATTTTATTGTACTTTTTGTTACGCGAAAAACCAAATATTGCAATAAAATTTCTTTCAGTGCATAATTATAGTTTAATGGAAAAAGTTACTTGGTGCTCAATTTTGTAAAAATCGCTGGAGCCGTGCAAATTTTATGCACTTTTGAAATTTTCAAAAAAAAAACCTTGATTAAAAATTTCGTGATACAAAAGTGCCGTTTTATTACTCCGATGACCAAAGATAGTCAAAAAAACTTGCAAATCGGAAATTTTCACATCGTTTCCAGAGTATTTTTTCGTATCTACAAAGCTTTCTCTATGAGAGCCAAAACTGTGACAGCTAACACTTACTAAAATTTGCTAACATTTCCTCATAGAGGAGGATTTGTAAATACGTAAAAATATGGAGGAAGCGATGTGTAAATTTTCGATTTGCAAGTTTTTTATGTATAAAAAATGGTAAAACTGATTTTACGTGATTTTTTTTGTATTTACAAACATCGAAATTTCCAATAGCCGCAAATATTTTTCGGACTGATTGAACTCAGAACCGTTTTTCAAAATTCAAAATATTATGTAAACTTCTGAAAATGTATTTGTTATCAATAATAAATGAAGCATTATAATTGTTATAATAAAAAATTATAGTTATCATCATAAAAAAATAAAATCTGAAACATTACATCGCATAGTTGAGGTTTGCATTTCGGTGATACACATGATATTGCCCGAGACTCCTCCCTGCCCCCATGTGATCAATAGTAATATTTTCAAGTACCTCCCCCCCCACCATGAGTCTCACGTGATTAACAGATGCCCCTCAATGGTCAATCTTTTAAATATCAAATACTCCTCTTAAACGTAATAGAACTGTAGCTTTACATCGTAAAATTTGTTATCCAGCTTTTGAAGCCACAGATTTGAAAACGTCAGTCCTTGATCCATTTAATCTCTATCAATGAGATCAGCAGAGATTCACAAAGTGTCTCAATAGAAAAATGAAATCATCAACTATTCGAAATTGTGCTTCGTCATAATCTGATCGGGATACAGTAAAATACATACTTGCATATCGAGTTGCATATTCCTTTCGTAAAAAATAACACAGATGTGAAACGACTGGGCTTGTAATTTTTTCTTTTCCCTCGTTTCTTCTTCCAGGTTGAAATTATCAAAAATTGCCACGAAACTTGGAAGAACGCGATAGGAATCGGTGGATATTCACCCGATTCTCTCATTACCGCGCTTTCGTCCGGGGAATCTTCGATTTCCGTGGTTTTGCTGAGTAATACTGCGAGAACAGTCGCCAGAGAACCGGTGACGCGAGAATCTCGATACAAGCTCCAAATTTTTGCGATCACGGTTTCTTCATCGACCGAACTCGAGGATATTCTCGTGGGCGTGAAAAAATCACGATGGTGGAATCACATGGCTAATTTTTACATACTCGATTGGCCGATCAGCGAGGATGGTTGCTCCAGAGCTCGTGAGATTTTGTCGACAGCCTGGAGGATGAATCTACCGGAGGCAAAGTTTATGTGCGTCCACGCCACGAAGGGACGATTGATTTACGGCTTCAACCCTTACACGAGTGATGCACCTGATCCTTGGCAATTGGAAAAAATATATCGCGGTGAAAATGATCATCCTTGGACTCTGTTGGTGCGAGGATATCGGGATGATCGTGATCTATGCGAGAACATGAATTTCGACAAAACCAATGATCTCGGTGGTTACGAGATTCGTGCGAGCGCTAGCATTCAACAACGAAAAGGTCATTTCCGTTTCAAAAATGAGACTCCAGTCGATACGCGCGATGGTCATAAGGGGTACTTAATGAGAAGTCTATTTGAGTTTACCAACGCGACGGTCAAGTTGCTGATCTACAAAGGAATAACTGACAGAATAATTGCGCTTGAAACCCACAGTGGAAGCAGTGACGTTGATCTCATGGATTATTTTATGATAAAAGCGATGGATGAATTCGTCATGATTTATCCATATCGGACTGGCGGAGTGTTTATCGTGACTCAATACAGAGGTTACAAGTCTCAATTGGACAAACTTGCCTCTGTACTTGACTGGAAGTCTAGAATCGGTGTGTGTCTAGTTATTATCGTGACCGTGATTTTCATGAAGTACTTCCTACGGCAGAATCTATCCACGGCTATGCTCGATACCGCGCGTTTGATTTTAAACTCGTGTCTCGTTAGATCGCCGATTACCGCAGGATTCAGAATCTATCTGACCAGTCTCTTTGTATTCGTCATAACGGTTGTGGGCATTTATCAGGGAATATTGGCTGCTCTGTTGACGCAACCGACACGTATACCGGATATCGAATCAGAGAGCGATCTCGCTAAGTCCGATCTCAAGGTTTACGGACATCGTGGGTACAAAAAGTTCTTGCACGATCGAGCCCTCCGAGAACGTTACATCGGCGCAACAGATTTCAATTGTACGGATAAGTTGTTGCTTGATCCCCATTCGGCAGCCTGCATTCTCCCGTTACTTACTGCCTATTCTGATGCTGCTAAATTTAAACTTCACCTATCGAAACAGCCGATCCATAAGCGTGTCGTCGTTATGGCAATGCGGGTTGATTGGCCCATGGAACGAAGATTCAATAGCCTGATGCAGAGACTCGTTGAGGCCAATCTGTTTGACTACGTCTTCATGAATGTCCTCACGAAGCAGTTGCGCACTATTGAGAGAAATAGAAATGAGGGAATGGACGAAAACGCGAAGGTCTTGACTCTGAGCGATTTGAGTTTCGCTTTCGCGATTCTGGGAATCGGATTGAGCGCAGCTACGATTTGTTTCATCATCGAGACGGTGATCGGTCGATGCGTGGGACGATCACGAATCGCCAGAATCGTCCAACGTTATCGTAATCAATTTTAGAAAATACGATAACTCTTGTAACAATATTGATGACGGAAGTGCACGTTTTTCTAGACTTTGTGAATTAAGTTTTGCGAATTCGAGATCACTCGTTTACGATCTCAATAGACACGAGTAGTAAAATGCACGAATTCTGCACTTCAAGTCGATAGCAAAATTCTTGGAATTCGGTGACTAGTTCGTGTAATTCCACTTCGCCTCGTGTCAAGATGTTACAATTTGATTTTTTGCAGTTGAGAAATAAAAGCTTTTCTTTGAATTATTAAGATTGAGATAATTATCATTACGCAATTGCGATTTCAAAATTTGTCGCGATTATTGATCGTTGTTTCGCTGTTGGAATATCGATTTGTTAATAAAGAATTAACCGATGTCAATCTAGGTTGTACGCAAGTTTCGGTCAATTTGATGAGTTCGTTGAATTATCCATTTTTATGTACGAAAAATGGTAAAACTTGTTTGACGTGATTTTTTTTTTGTATTTAAAAATATTGAAATTTCCAATAGTCGTAAGTATTTTTTAGCTTTGATTAAATTCAGAAGAGTTTTTCAAAATTCAAAATATTGTAAACTTAGTAAAATGTTTTTCTCATTAGTAATGAAAAATGATAACTATTATAATAAAAAATTATAGTTATCATCACAAAAAAAAATTAAATCTGAAACATTGCATCGCATAGTTGAGGTTTTTTTGGTTCCTTGATATGCAATTTGACTTATCGTGAAATTTCGAATTTTCATTAAGAAAAATCCGTGTTTTGTAAAGAAAACCGATAAAATTCATATTATTAATATTGCCATCATAATATTAATGTCATAAGCATATAATTATAAAAAAATGTGGGGCAAGATGATCAATTTGTTCATTGAAAAAAAAAAAATCTATGATCTGTTATTTTTTTTCTGTTCGTATTTCTCAGGTATTGCGAAACTCATATGAATAATTTAAAAAGGCACAATACGTACTCCCGCGTGACTAAAATTGACAAAATCAGTAATGGAGAAGAAATGAGTTATCCGACAAAAAAGATAGACTGACGACGATGCAGAGCAGAAAAAAATAAGAAAAAAAGGCGTTAAGATGGTTATTTCTCCTGGCCTGACGAATTAGACTCGAAAATGAAGAAAAAAATTCATGTCAAAGGTGAAAAGGTTTGTCAAGGTTTTTGACAGCGCCTCGGATGAATTCGTCGATCCGTGGCGAATCTAAATGATCTTTTCTTTATTTAATTGCGATTTTTAACAATTATCATTCAATTTGAAAAAAAATTCCCAAAGATACCACAGTTTTTTGTAAAAAATAGATTTTACAAAAACGAAATTATTATTTCGCAAATGCTCGCTCGATTTTCCTCCATTCAATTTTGTTGTCGCTTTTCCTAGCTGAAAACTTTTGAAAACATTCTCTCAGCTGTTTGAATGACAGCTGAAGATTTTCTCAGCAACGATGCAAGAGTCCTGTACGCGAGAATGGGGGCAATTTTCTACATTTTTTTTCTTTTTTGCTGCAAAATGTTCGAGTCACTTTCCCAAATGAATTAACATTATTTATGGCGTTTCGTCTGCTCCTATTTCGTAGAAGCGTTTGCTTCTATATATACGTGTGAGTTTCTGACTTCTTGACGGTTCCTGAAATTTTCCATCCTCTCCTCCATCCTACCAACCCTCGTAATTATCATACGACCGACACCCCCGCCACCGTTCTCGATTTTCCTCCCACGAAAAGTTCCGACGAGCGTCACAAGTGGACGCAAATAAATTACCGAATGCTTTGTTCTAATTACTCGCGAGATGATTGCCGCTCGTACTATCGTGGCCTCCATATACATAAATTATAAATTTATCCACCGTGGTCCAAGTATATATATATATATATATATATGTATATTCGAGCGTCAAATTTATGTGTTGCTGGTCGAACAATTCCTCATGAGAGCAATTTCGTTTGATTGAATTTTTCAACGTCTCAAAGTTTTTCGTCCAAACTAAAAATTCATCGAAAAATTATTTATCATAGACTCGAAGATAGCAAGGCAAAATTGTCCTTTTCCCCTAAATTTGGTTGTATTTTTTTTAAGTTCCCGAATTATGAAAATTGAGGCGTTAGAAAAGATTTTTTTCTTCCAGTTTAAAATTTCAGCCCCTTGAGAGATTTCGTTTATTGTCTTATGTATTTTTGTCAAAAATTAAAAATGAAAGGCAGACTTTAAATTTGAAAAAACAATTATTAATTTTTGGGAATTCACAAAAATTGAGCTTTCTGAGAAATCAAAATGGGAAAAGAAACGAAAGAATCGAGAAAATATCTGGGCGTAAGGGTTGAAATTGGGGTCAAAAAATATCTATGTTTATAAAATCTATAAAAAAAATTTTCCGGCTTTAAGCATTTTATTAAATTTCAACCCCTCAAGCGATTCTTTTTTTGCCTGATGTATTTTTGTCAAAAATTTAAATCTAAGGGCGTGCAAATTTTGAATTAAAAAAAATTATTAATTTATGGCAATTCATAAAAATGGAGCTTCCTGAGAAATCAAGATGGCAAATGAAACGAAAAAATTGACAAAATATTCAGGCATGAGGGTTAAAACTGTGGATTGAAAAAAGTATGTATTTAGAACATTTTATAAAATTTATAAAAAAAATTTCTTCGGCTTTAAGCATTTTATAAAATTTCAATCCCTTAAGCGGTTCTTTTTTCGCCTAATGTATTTTTGTCAAAAATTTAAAATTAAGAGCGTGCAGACCTTAAATTTAAAAAAATTATTAATTTTTGGGAATTCATAAAAATAGAGCTTTTTCTGAGAAATCAAGATGAGAAAAGAAACGAAAGAATAGAGAAAATATCTGGGCGTAAGGGTTGAAACTGTGGATCAAAAAATGTATATATTTATAAAATTTTATAAAATTAATTTAAAAAATTTCTCCGGTTTTGAGCATTTTATAAAATTTCAACCCCTTAAGCGATTATTTTTATTGCCTGATGTATTTTTGTTAAAAATTTAAAATCAAGGGCGTGCAGACTTTAAATTGAAAAAAAAAATTATCCATTTTTGGGAATTCATAAAAATGAAGCTTTCTGAGAAATCAAGATGAGAAAAAAAACAATGGAATCGAGAAAATATTTGGGCGTAAGGGTTGAAACTGTGGATAGAAAAACTTATATATTTTTGGGTTGGTGACCCGTCGATGGTAAGAAAATCTGTCAATGCTCTTTTGCCACAGACGAGCGTATAATAGAGAAATAGAGAAAGATAGAGAAAGGGGGAGAGAGGCGAAAGGGAGGAAAAACACGAAGCTCTCGCATTTCTCTCGTTCGAACTTGGGAATCGTGGAAATACCCCAAGTCTCGTGCGGACGACCACACACACGTTCCTTCCATTCTTCCTCGAGCCCCTTCCTCCCCCTATCCCTGAACTATATATATGTACATGTACCCGAGTTTTCGCGACGAAGAGAACTCGAACCGGAGGCAAAAGGTGGTTCCACCCTTCCCTTGCAGAAAACTCGGATTCACCGTTGCGCCCATCGCCATTGCATTGTTGAACTCGAACTTGTTAACTCGGTTTTGCGAGCTTTTTCCCCATTGGGAAATTCTCACATACTATCTCTGTCTCCCGACTGAAAAACAGCAAAAATAAACGTATACATCCGATAGGGGTGGTAAAAAAATGGGTTGCTTTTTCGACTCTTCTTGTTCATAGAAGAGCACATTTTTACCAAAAAATAGTATTCCAACATGTCGAAAAATAGAGCCTCTTCGCAATTCCAATATTTTGTGGTGAAAAAAAATGGCGAGAATTCTCGACGAAGGAAATTAAGGGGTAGAATGTCGCTGTAAGGGATGAAAAAGTCCTCGACGCTTTGAGACGATTTTTCACAGACGATTATGAAAAGATCGAGTCACAGTTATTTTATTAAATATCTAATTATCTAATTATCTAAAAAAAGAAAAAATATTAATCACCAAATTTTTTTCTCACCTTATTTTTAGATTATTTACAAATTATTACAATTATTTACAAAATAGCGATGAATTGGAATTTTTTTTGAGGCCCTCATAAAAAAGCTCAGTCGATGTTCAGAATTTTTAACTCAAAATTTTACCTACATATTTTTGAAAATATATATGTGTCATTCGATGTCAATCCAACGACGTTTTGTCGGTGACTCCCTTCGATTTATTTTATTTTTTAATATGTTATTATACATGCAAAAAGAAGGATCCATCTAAATTTTTAGCTCTCTATTTTAAATCATACCGAAGTTATTGATTTTTCAAAAAATATTCTTAAAATAATCATAAGTTCTACAATAACCAAGATATTCTAATTTGTTAGGAGGTCATTGTTTTTGTTTTTCAATGTACTTTTTGAACAAAATATCGAAAATTAAGAAGAAACCATTTTTTTTAACTGTTTTAAGCTAAAAAATTAGATTTTCTTTCAATGGGACCTATTCGATTTTTTTCCAAAAAAAATGGTACAATTCTACGAAAAAAAACAACATTTTTGAGATTTTACTGAAGAAGGGATTGAAATAACTTTCTATAAAAAAAAAATGTTCGATTTTTTTCCGCAATTTTGATCTTTTTTCCTTCTATGACTACAATAGTTGATTTCAATTATGTTAAAATAAATAATTTAAGTTTTCTCACATATTTCGTTTGTAAATTATAATAATTAACATGAAGAATTACAATTTTGTTGTCAAAAAATTGAATAAAATGCAAAACGTACTTGAATTGTACTTCTTAATGTTAATTGTTGTAATTCACGAAGGAAATATGTGAGACGAGTTAAATTATTTATTTTAACATTACAAAAAAATAAAATCGAAAACAAAAATTTTTTACCAAGAAGTTATTTGAATCTGTTCTTCAGTAAAATCTCAAAAGTTTTGTTTTTTTTACGTGGAATTTTATAATTTTTTTTTTTTTTTTAACGAAGGGGTTCCATTGAAAATCATTTTTTTTAGCATAAAACAGCCAAAGAGACATTAAAATTATTCTTTTCTCAATCTTCGATATTTTTTTCAAAAAGTACATTGAAAAAAAATGACCTCTCAGCAAGTTAGAATATCTTGGTTATTGTAGAAGTCATGATTATTTCAAGAATATTTTTTCAAAAATCAATAACTTCAGAATCGAGAGCTAAAAGTTTACATGGATACTTCTTTTTGCATGTATAATATCATATATTAAAAAATTTAAAAAAAATCGAAGTGGGCACCGACAAAACGTGGTTGAATTGATAGGGAATGACACATGTCCTTTGAAGCAATGCGAAAGAAAAATTATTTTTTAATATTCACAGTGGCTTTGCCCCTTCAAAAAAAGGTAATTTTTTTCAACCCTTACGAGTATGACTATTTATAGATTGAATTCCAATCGTTGAGTATTAGATAAGCATAAGGGAGGTTTTTGTGGTCACATTAACTCACATGTTGCGTTAGCACATAGCTCTACTTAATCTGTATCCGTACTATGTGCATTATACACGCGAAATCCTCCCTTCCAATGTGTTTCCAGCCCCCAACCCCCCCTTATTCATTGTTCCACGCCCGCTAACTCTGCTTTGCTCAAGATTTACCTCTGCATTTTACTGCTCCACGCTCCATCCACTTGCCTACATTCATCTCTCTCTCTCTCTCTCTCTCTCTCTCTCTTTCTCTCTCATTTTCTCTCTGCCCTTTACTCCACTCTCTTTCTGCCACACTTTTTCGCACCTATTTCACCCTCGTTCCGTGGCAAAAGCATTGTCCCGATTCACGTACAACACTGACTAATTCAACGAGCGTAGTTGCCCCCCCACCCCCCCCCCCTACAACCCCTCGCTATCGCAACGAATTCCTTTTAGCGCTCGATGTCGTTCGTGTTCAACTGAGATGGACATTCGTGAAATGTATTCGTCGAAGTAAAGGCTCGAGATAAAAGTGAAGAGAAAATCGTATGCGGCCTTAACACAGTTGGGTAGAAAAAATCCGATAAAAACAAGCTAAGTACAAAATAAAATAAAACAAAATTACGAAAGTTGTAAATTTGTTGTAAAAATAAAGATTAACCATTTTTGCGGAAAATCTTTGATCGATTGATCGACCCGGAAAGAGAAGGAGGAAAGTGTGTCGTGGATGAAATTTGTGTGGTTAATAAGAGAAAAAAATGCACTTCCCTTTTGCGTCGATAGCGTTGATTAAAATTAAGTGGATCGTGCTAGTTTCTTTTTTTTCCCCACAAATTCATCCTCCCATCGATAATGGAGGAGTAAATGGATCCTCCGCATATATTCCCATCGAAGTCCGTGGTACCCGGTAACTCAACTTGCTCTAATTCAATCTGGAGTTGAAAAGCGGGTGAGAGGGGCGAAGGGAGAAAGCTTTTTTTCAGAAAAATCACTGAGAACAATGATAAAATATACGCGGGTCGGTGAGAAAAGAACGATCGCATTA
>OX333071.1:4652994-4692069 GCA_946863875.1 Alloplasta piceator
GTTAAATTTTGAGATTTTTTTTATTACCCGTTCGCAAGATATTAAATTATAAAAAACCGCTCATTTTTTGGTTTTTTTGGCCATAACTTCTTTAATAATGATCCAAATTAAGTCTTTTTTTCGAAATTTTTGTGTTTATGGCCTTTGAAAAAAAATTAAAAAAATGTTCGACGTGTTTTTGAATAAGTTTTTGGAGTTTTAAATTTTAAATCGTGTTTTTGAAAGTGAGTGCATATTTTGATTTTTTTGAAATTTTTTTTATTTCAAACTTCTATCTATTTAACAACTTTTAAGACTAGTCCGGTCGCGGGCCTTCCACAATTCCTTTTTTTTCAATTTTTTCAAATTACAAAACAAAAGTTTTCTATAAATTATTATTAATATCAATTTTAGTTACTGTACACACTTTTTTTTATTATTTGGAATTAATTTTTACACTTTTTTATTATTAACAGATTTTCAAAATTAATAATTAATAATTAATAATTAATCGATGAGCAAATAACAACAGTTTAAGAATTGTATGACGGTATCGAACCCAAATAGTCTACCGAATATTGCTGTCAAAGTTTCACCAGCGAAACACTATTTAGATGCAAAAGAAAGATTTTATTTGCGATACAATACTGCAATGAGCAATACGCGAATAAATAAAAACTGTTGTTATTATTTTTCATAAACAGACTTAACGATTAATTATTAATTTTAAGAACCTGTTAAAAATAGAAAGGTGTCAAATTAAATTTTAATCTTATGCACTCACTTTTAAAAGCACGATTCAAAGTTTAAAACTCAAAAAACTTATTCAAAAGTACGTCGGATATTTTTTTGTATTTTTTTCTGCAAAGGGCATAGAAGACAAAAATTTACAAAAAAAACACTTAATTTGGAACATAATTAAAGAAGTTATGACCAAAAAACCGAAAAAGCCGTTTTTTTAAAAATTTAATATCTTGTGAACGGGTAATAAAAAAAATCCCAAAATTGAACAGAAAAGGTCTTTTGATGGGTACTAAAGAATATAAAAAATTGGGGAAAAAAAGAAAAAATATTTTCGAACTATCCGATTTGGGATGGAACGCCCCATATATAGATATATATAGGTACGAACCGGGGTAAAAAAGTAATTTGGTGGGACCTTCGCTTGCGTGGTTACGCCAGTACCTTTTTCGTCTCCTCCCCCCCCCCTCCCCCCCGCTAAATGATTAATGCCCCGCGGGAAAGACGGGGGTGAAAAAAGGGAGGGCACGCGCTTTCGCGGTCAGGATGAAAATCCAATCAGCGAAAAGTCGATCTCGCATTTGCTCGCAAGGTCCACCGAACTTTTGGCTCTTTCTATTCGGCTTTAATTCTTATTGTCTCGAACGACCTAATTCAAGGTGAAATAAATTTTACGTGTTTCCTATCGTCGAAAGAGACGGCAAAAATGTACCTGTTTTGGGAGAAATTCAAAAAATATACTAGCGTTTAGTGTACAGCATTTGAGATAAAGTTGAATGAAATAAAAAAAAATGTTTAGACCCATCATCGGGGCCTTGTCTATTTGCAAATTGACTTTGGATGATCCGTGCACCTTAAATTTTTATTTTCGTCATTTAGGGGTTCATATTAATCGGAAATTGTTCGGGAATACGAATATCCTATTTTCATGCCATTAACTTTTTACCATAGGGATATCGTCCCATCAATTTTTTATTGAAGGGTTTTTTTTTTATTTCATAATAGGATGCTGATGTTGAAAAAAGCTCCCTGGGAAATAAAAGTGCAATTTTCAATATTCAAAATTTTATATATTTTTTTATACTATATTTGTTATTTCTCACGATTGGGAAATTTTTCCTAGCTATTCAGAGACATTCCATTGCCACTGGAATGTCATTGTTGGTGTGACACACGTCGAACTGGCACGCGTCCTCTTCACGCCATTTTCTTACAAAAAAATCTTTTCCCTGGCGGGATTTTCAATTCTCCATCTCTCTTTCTCTCTGTATTAGTCGTGCTTTCACGTCTCTGTATATCCTCTATACCTTTGCATCATCCATCCACTCTTCGTGCAAAAGAAAGAACGTGATAGTTGTGTGTAGAGAGTTAGCGATGGCTCCGTCCTACACATGTCGAGAAGTCACGACGACAACGAGAGGACGAAGAGAAAGAGAGAGATTGGGAGACAAGAAGAGAGAGAGAGAGAGAGAGAGAGAGAGAGAGAGAGAGAGAGAGAGAGAGAGAGAGAGAGAGAGAGAGAGAGAGAGCGAGAGAGAGGATGAGGAGACACCTATCCTCAACAATCTAAGCATCTTGACTCGATGTTCAACCCACGACGACCACTTGTCGCTTCTCTCTTGCGTTGCGGAATTCGATTTACAACTCGATATCGTCCGACTATTACGTATCTTCACTACTTGAATCGGCTAATAGCTTTTGCGGCGTCGTGCTACATAATGGACAAGCATCGTCTACTCGTCCATTGTGTACGTCGACCGATGGTAAACAAAATGGCTCCCCGCATCGTCAATTATACGCGTCAAATTGTACCTCGTAGTCCTCTTGTATTGTAAACTAGAAGACTGTCTGACTATTTCTCACCTGTTCCACTTGATTATGCGATATTTTCATTGTTCACCCACCGTTATCATAATTATCGGTTGGACGTGGCGTTTCTATGAATGTACTGCTTGATTCGACGAGATTTACAAAGTTTCAATTAGCCGCAAAGAAGTCTTGCGTCTGTCATCTCATGAAAATTGAAAAATATACCATTTCTAGAGTCATGCTGAAGAATAATCTGTTTTTCCATCGTATATCCACCAATGCCAAATGAAATGGCTTCTAAAACTTGAAATTCGAGTGTCAAATAGTATTTCATGGCGATTTCGAACGTGAACTTGAATATAGTTGCTCGTCTGACTATTTCGTATTTATACTACTTGATTTTATGATATTACTAGAGTTTCATCGCCATTATCGTAATTATTCGGTCAAACGTTATTCAGTGAAACAGACATATTGTTTCCAGAGATGTACTACTTCATTCAACAGGATTGACAAATGTGCAATACGCAGCAAAAAGATTTTTTAAAATTATTTCTTGAAAATGATCATGAAAATGATTTTTGTTTAAATATTCGGGAGTTATGATTTATAGTGGATATTCGTCGTCTGTTCATTCATCCTGCATCGATGGCAAATGAAAAAACTTTTTGAACTTCAATTTTAAGTGCCAAATAGTGTCATTTTCGTGGGTGAAGTAGAAGACGCCTGATTGTCTGACTAAATCGTACCTGTACTACTTGATTCTTCAATATTTCTCTTATTTCATCGCCAATGTCCTGACTATCGATCGGGCGTCAAATAGTGTCAAATAGTATTTCATGGTGATCGCGAACGTGAACTTGAAGATAGTTGCTCGTCTGACTATTTCGTATTTATACTACTTGATTTTATGATATTACTGGAGTTTCATCGCCATTATGATAATTATACGTTCAAACTTTATTCATTCAAACAGACACATTGTTTCCATGGATGTACTACTTCATTCAACAATATTGACAAATATGCAATACGCAGCAAAACGTTTATCTTTGATTATTTCTTGAAAATGATCATGAAAATGATTTTTTTTTTAATATTCGGGAGTTATGATTTATAATGGGCATTCATCGTTTATTCATTCATCATGCATCGATGGCAAATGAAAACGCTTCTCGAACTTCAAGTTTAAGTGTCAAATAGTGTCATTTTTGTGCGTGAAGTAGAAGACGCCTGATTGTCTGACTAAATCGTACCTGTACTACTTGATTCCCCAATATCTCTCTTATATCATCGCCAATGTCCTGACTATCGATCAGGCGTCTTGTTTCAATGAATGCTCGATTAATCAGCATTGCCAATCGTTTATTAAGCAGAGAAATACATTTTTCCTCAACTGCCTTGCAACAATTAAAAAATTATTGTTTCCTGAATTGCATGTATCGAATGGTAAATTGCAATTTTTTTTTTTCATCTCATACGATAAATTTTCATTTTCCACATCTCTGCCCTCAACATTTCGACGCTTCTTGATGAAAAATTGGGCGCGTTTTGCCATTTTTTTTTCACTTACCAGTTTAACCCCTCCACTTAGGCTGTTCGAGAAGACGCGCGGTGATATATCGTGTGCGCAAGAGCCTGCGGCATGCATCTTATTCGTTTCTCCGCAATGGCGAGATAGAGTGAGGAAAAGAGAGTTTACCAGAAAATTGTCCCGAGCAGGCAGACGAAATTTTTCTTCTTTTTGTACGAAATGCACGAGAATCCGGCAAGGGAGTCTGGAGCCGACGATCTTGAGATACACACAGGAAATAGAGGGGAGAGGGTCGAAGACGACGTTTTCCCTTTAGGCCCGCCGGCAAGAATATATTTCAATTCGTCCTCGTTCTTTCTCTTTCCATCAAGTTTCTCCCTCGAGACGATCAGCGAACGTTACGTGATATAGACCAACTGACATAATATATCTCATTGCTCATCGTATATACAAAATTCCACCTTTAAAAAAACATCTGTAAAATAGATAATCTACAATTTACAAGAATCTTCATGAAACTCAGATTTCTTCACAATTCCATTAACCCATTCCATTAAACAACTCCATTACAACCCTAATTTTCATGCTTGCAAAATAAAAACCCTTTTAATCCTCATGAAATTACAACCCTTAGCGACTTCAAGTTCCTAGGATCACAATCCTTGACGTTTTTATGCTCACAAAATTACAACCATCACAATTACAACCCTTAACGTTTGCTTTGTATTGGAATTACTCTTGAGGTTTCAATGCTTTGAGAATTTCAATCCTTGATGTTACAATGCTTCTAAAATGACAACCCTCAACTCTTTCATGCTTGCAAAATTAAAGTCATTTTATTTCTCGTGAAATTACAAACCTTAGCGATTTCATACTCCCTTGATGTTTTTATGCTAACAAAATTACGACCATCACAATTACAACCCTTAACGTTTGTCTTGTATTGGAATTACTCTTAAGGTTTCAATGCTTTTAGAATTTTAACCCTTGATGTTTCAATGCTACTAAAATAAAAACCCTTAACTCTTCCATGTTCGCAAAATAAAAAACCTGTTAATCCTCATGAAATTACAACCCTTAGCTATTTCATGCTCCCAGGATCACAATCCTCGACGTTTTTATACTCACACAATTACGACCATCACAATTACAACCCTTAATGTTTGCTTTCAAGTGGAATTACTCTGGAAGTTTCAATGCTGTTATAATTTCAACCCTTGACATTTTAATGTTTTCAAAATAACAACCCTTAACTCTTGTATGCTCTCAAAATTAGAAGCTTCCACATTTAAGCTTCTAGCTCGATACCTTCAAGTTTCAACCCTTATGGATATTGAAAATTTCATGCAGATCGACGTCCGATACTCCGTATAGATCAGACTTTGGATTTGAACAAAACAATGGCGTTGTCTCGCTGTCTGATAGGGGTTGCTGCTTTGTGGCTCGCGAACAAGACCGTACATTAAACATACAGCATGGACGAAGGAAATTTCGGACAGAAAGGGTGGGGTTTAAATCGCAGGAACATCGGTATAGTGTTTAACATTGTGTTGCATCCGAATCGGGGTTTCCTCAACCAAAACGCTTGTTCTCGTCTTTCCCGGCACCGAGTTTCGTCCTGCAACATATTCATCCTCACAAGAGAGAAGAGAGAGAGAGAGAGAGAGAGAGAGAGAGAGAGAGAGAGAGAGAGAGAGAGGATTTCACATTTCCGAGCTCTACTGCACCCGGGAAAATATTATCCACGGTCGCAGACCGGACCGTGGCGCACCCCCGTGCCGGAAAATGTCGTCGTTTTGATTGTGTGCTCCCCTTTCCTAGATGCCATTTTCAGGATCAAGGAAATAACGATTCCATCACAGAGCATGTATATTAGACTGTGTGGAAAAAAATCGATATATTTTTTTTCGGTTGCATCCACCAAAAAAAAGGTGAAATAAGGTGAAAAATGAAGAATCCCCGAAGGAGAGCTCAAAAAAAAATTATTCCGAACGGCGCATTGCATTTGAATATTTTCCATAAGAATAACACAGGAAAATATTGGCACTTCTGAACGTCGTAGTAGAACTCTTTAGGAAAAAATCTCACAAAAAAGTCATTACGATATTCTGATAGAGAATTGAATTCCCTACAAAAAAAGTTATTACGAACAATTAGCTTAGATCAACCGTTCGAGTGGTATCGCTGTCTGAAATTGAATTGATAGAAGAAAAAAAATTCAAAAGACTGCAAAATCGAGTTTTTCGAATTTTTCGCTTTACGAAAAAACTTTTTGGGGTTTTTGTTTGTAGAGAATATTCTGCTCTACCATACAATTTGCATGGAATCTCTCTCAAAATATTTCTCTAATACAAAAAAGAATCAAGTACAACAAGACATATAAAAGAAACGACGTCCATCATTGATCGTGTTTCGAAAAGTTTCATTGAATGAATTTGGTTTAATAAGATAAAATAAATTGTTTTTACATTATAATGCTTAATAATCATCGTTCCTTGTTTTAAGAGTCTGTTTTTTGCAATTGGGGTATTTCTGTCGATGATTTCGCACTATGCCCAATAAACAGCGATACCACTTGAACGGTTGTTCCAAGCTAATTGTTCATAAGAACTTTTTTTGTAGGGAATTCAATTCTCTATCAGAATATCATAATGACATTTTTGTGAGATTTTTTTCTGAAGAGTTCTACTACGACGTTCAGAAGTGCCAATATTTTCCTGTGTTATTCTTATGGAAAATATTAAAATGCAATGCGCCGTTCGAAATAATTTTTTTTGAGCTCTCCTTCGGGGGTTCTTCATTTTTTACCTTAATTCACTTCTTTTTTGGTGGATACTTCCGAAAAAAAAATAGATTTTTTTCCGCACGGTCTAATGTATATAATATTATTATGTGACATGTAAAAATCGAAGAATTCCATTTTTTTATGAAAAAAAATCCAAAATAAACCATAAATACGTAAATTCCAGAGCGAACATAGCGCTGGATAATAAATATCTTCCGACTGATTTATATGTCTATATTATAGACTACCCTTCAGATTCCGGTGAGCAAAAAATCTCATAATTCGATGAGGAAAAAAAACCAAAAATATCTCGAAGCTTCATTTATAACGGAATTTCGTTAATCGCCCTGGCCATAATAATTCAAGGGGTGCGCGCCGTGGTGTGGCCGGAGAGAAAAAAAAGGGACGATAAAGAAAAGCTTCGTTCGGTTATTGGAAGATGTAATTTATTCTCTTTCCGCTGCCTCGGAAACTACAAAGTATTTTTTTAGTTGTTTTTTTTGCCGCTCAACGTAAAATATGTCACGAGTTAGGCCGAGGCTATTTTTCCGGAGAATTTATCATCTGGCGATTAGAAAAATCTATGAATTTTTAGAGAATTAAAAAACTAAGAGATAGGAATTTCCCTTCGTATGAGAATGATGAAAATATCAAAAAAATTAAATATTAAAATAAATTGATACAAATATTAACGATAATTAATATATCAAAATATAATATAATACAATATTGTTTAATATAATATCAATAAGCATTGAGTGAATTTTCATGTCAAAGGGTTGAAAAACGTGTATTCCGTCGCAGATGCGTTTCGTTGGAGAAAAACTACAGCCTGCATTTAAATCGATATACGATATATGATATATTCGCGTGTATCGAGAGTAGCTGTCACGTATCCTCTTAAGGAATACATAGCATTAGGTTGGAGGAAGAGATGCGATAGTGGGATAAGAAAGATACCGATCTGTCTGCATATCAATGGACGTTTCTACTTGCTATACAGGCCTCCGATTCGTCAAGTGAATTTCAGCATTGTCCACGCCTCGATATTTATTTCCTTCCTCGATTCCCTGATAAAAATTCATCATCAACAAAAAAAAACATATCGTTCCAAACGCCGGAAATAAAAATGGCTACTCTCCCAAAATATCTGGATCGAAAAAAAAATCCATTGGTTCACAAAAATCGATGCCAATTTTTTAAATTGGCAAGTTGCGTCTCGATTCTGTGCTCATTCTTTTCGTAATCGTTCAGGCTTCAAAATGACGCTTGGTTCATGAGATTACAATGATTTTTCAATTTTTAACAGATTTTTAAAGTCGTACCATTGATTTGTCGCCAATCTTCCAAATCTCTTTCGCGCGTTTTCGTCCATTTTTTACAAGCTTCTATTTAGCTTCACCTGTGTCTGTCTGTCTGTAATCAAATCTTACAAGTTAGATTTGACCCACTTCCCGGTTTCCGATTGAGTTAAAATTTGTCATGCATATGTAAATCGGATGACAATGCAATATTATCACAAAAAATTTGCAATTTTTTTGCAAAAAAGATGTTTTGCAAAATTGTTTGCAAAAAAACTTTTTTGCCAAACTTTGTTTGCAAAATGGTTTTAAGCAATTGATTTTGCGAAATCCACGAAAATTTTGCGCAACAGTCCAACAACATTTTTCCAACAAATATTCTGAAAACATTTTTTTGCATAAATTTTGCAGAAAAATGTTGCAAATTAATTGTGTAAAATAATTTTGTCTAACAAATTTTGCAAAATAATTTTTGTGCCAAAAATTTGGCAAAACTTTTTTTGCAAAAAATTATGCGAAACTAGATATACATTACTAAACTAGTTATTTAACATCATAAATACTAAAAAGTAAAAAATAAACAAACAAACAAAAACGTTAAACAAGCTTTTATTAGTTGTTAATAAAAAATAATTAAAAACTTGAAAATAAAGCTTTTCCGATTGGAAATAAGTTTTCAAATAAAAGCGTGTTACATTTTAAGGGCAAGAAAAAAACAGGGTGTAACACGCTTTTATTTAAAAACTTATTTTCAATCGGAAAAGCTTTATTTTTAAGTTTTTAATTATTTTTTATTAACAACTAATGAAAACTTGTTTAAAAAAACAAAAAATTCGTTTTTTTTAGTTGCGTCGCAGCTAGAAAAATTCAACGATTCGTAGTAACCCCGTCAAGATCTGATCCACTACAAATGCTGGTGTATGATACAGGTGAGAAGCAAATATCACGTTTCAGGCTGAAATGCATAGCATCGAGTCTCCGCGCTGAGGGAGAAAAAGGAGGAAAGAAGGAAGGAGCCGGTCGATTTACATCTGTGAAGATGTTCATTGACAATCCGAACACGCGACACTCTACTACGTGGAATAAAAAGTTTCATGCTACCGTATATTAAAAAAAATATATAACATCAATACGTCGATGTAATTTTATAAATTTTAATACAATTCTATGCATTATTTATATCAACGTAGATAGATTACCAATCGCTTCGATGGAATTCGCGAATCGATGATATTATAACAAGAAAAAATATCACAAGAAAAATTATTTTTTTACAATATTTAGAAACATTTTTAAAAAAGGGATTAACCAAAAGAACATTATTATTAACATTTCATCGAGATTTTCGGCGTAAAGGAAAATTCATAAACCGATGCACGAAAATTAGAAGCAAGTAAACTAAACAAATTTCGAATGCGAGAAAATTAAAAAAAAAATCGAAAAAAAATATAATTTCAAAATCATCTTTAGGATTCTTTGAAAATAGTGCAGTGTGAAAAATCAAATTTCCTATTTCTTTCCTTGTTTTTCCTTCCTTGAATCATTTTTTGGAGATATTTTCGTTATGTGATTTTATAAAAATATTTTTTAATCATAAAATAACATATCCTTGGCAATGTGTTCGCCGGAAGTCATCGACTTAATACTCAGTCTTTCCCACCCGTAAACTACACCATGTCGACTTTATTCTTCAATTTTCATTGGGTCATTCCATGTCAAATCAACCACGAGTTGGAATCGACCCCTTTCAATTTCGATGAAATTCGATCAAAAGTTTTCGTTTTTAATAAAAAGAAGTTCTACCAAAGGAAAAAAAATTTTTTTTTTCGAAAGATATGCAAAATTCAAAACTTCACAATTTTTCAAATCTTTCAAGTTTATTTTTTAAATGTCTCGAAAACTTTTATAGTTACGAAAAATTGTTCTGAATTCGTCTTAAGGAGTATATTTGGGGCTACGAAAAAAAATAATATTCCGAAAAAAAATTTTGAAAAATGAGTTTGGAGAATTTTGAATTTTTAAAAATCGTGATAATCCAAGTTCAACATTAAATTTATGGTTCAATTTTTTTTATGTAATACCTTGTACTGATCTTAAAAGATCCTGAAATTTTCAGAATGGTGTTTTTTCGTTTCAAAAACATAAATTTTTGAATTTTGGTAGAAAAAACTGGTTTTTTTTACCTCTCAGTTAAGTAAAGTTGAGCAATCATGTAGTTTTGTAATTTTGAGCAGTAAAAAATTCAAAAGTAACAGTATTTTCGGAACAAACAATTTTTTTTTACCAAAATTCAACAATGTATATTTTTGAAGCAAAAAAACACCATCCTGAAAATTTCAGAATCTTTTAAGATCAGGGCAAGGTATTATATTTAAAAAAATTAACCAAAAATTTAATGTAATGTTGATCGTGGATTTACACGATTTAAAAAAATTTAAAAATTCATATTTTTGAAAATTCAAAATTCTTCAAATTCATCATTTAAAAAAAATTTGTTTCGGAATATTTTTTTTTTCCGTAGCCCCAAGTATACTCTTTCAGTCAAATTCCGAACGATTTTTCGTAACTATAATAGGTTTTCAAGATATTTGAGAAATAAACTTGAAAGATTTGGAAAATTTTGAATTTTGCATAACTTTCGAAAAAAATTTTTTAACTTTTTTTCCTTTGGTAGAACTTTGTTTTATTAAAAACGAAAACTTCTGACCGAATTTCATCGAAATTGAAAGGGGTCGAGTCCAACTCTTGGTCGATTTGACATGGAATGACCCCGTTGGATTTTAGTATTTTTATTCCTTCCGAATTTACGGCGAACATTTTCATTCGTCTTTCCACAAATTTATTACCACACTTTTAAGGATATTACAATTCGTCACATACGCGACTAAATAGGCCACTTCCGCTTGATCCGCGTTAACGCAGTTAATACTCATGCGTGTGTAATTAGTCTGCTTGTGCTTTGTTTAAATACTCTCAAAGCCCAACCCCTTTCGGCCCCCCGCCTCGACTATCTCACTAGTCCTTGTACGTGAAAAGCCGAGGGTAAATGTAAATCCAGCAACCCCCTTTTTCAGCCCATCCCACTCTCTCCCTCCAATTCTGACTCCGTCGTCCATGTTTCCCCACGAAGCTGCAATGTATGCCGCATACATCCAGCAACATTTGCGCGATGTGTGTGTAAAAATGAGATTGTATTGCGTGCTAAGCTATATGTTACGGGGGCGCGTACACCTGTAAGCAGCATATTTTCCGACCCAATACAGACACGTTCTCCACCCCACTGTGGGCTTTATAAGCCCCTCTCCTCTACCCCTTAATGCTGATATTCGGTGCGGAGGGAAAAGGAGGGAGGGAGATAGGGGATGATACGGTCCACAGTCGTATAACATAACGTCAACGGATGGAGAGAGAGAGAGAGAGAGAGAGAGAGAGAGAGAGAGAGAGAGAGAGAGAGAGAGAGAGAGAGAGGGAGAGATAGGAGTGAATGTGGGGTGGTTTTTCAGTGGGGTGCGCGACGCTCAGAAAGGAGGAGCGAGCTCAAATTTCACATTCAGCGTGGCACTCGGCCCGCTGCATCGAATTACCTGGCCTATGCGGTCCTTCATACGTACATGTATGTATATTTATATATGTAGCCATATATCTCTATTATATATTGTATGGAGACCCTTATATACATGAACGACCGCATCTCTCGCTTTTCCGCTACGAACTTCACGGACACCCCCAAAGTCCCTGCCCGTGTATAAGTATGTATTTCCATTCGTATTTGCACATTATATATGTGTATACAACCACGGATACATGCGTTTTATTCCCTCTCTCTCGTCGTGACATTTTTTTTTTCAATATTCTTCAAAAGAAATTTACGCATTTTTCGTCACACAAAGAATCTTACTACAAAGAGCCACTGAGTATTCACTGAAAGTAATTCCGAATGATAATTCACAATGAAAAGTTCGAAGAAACCTTCGTCGATAATAGCGATTCCTAATTTATCGACCAAAGTGACTTCTCGGTGGTTTATCTGTTATTGCGCTTTACCGAAAATTTTCATGTGGCAATATATAGGTATCAAATCATCCCTTGGGAGGCTGTGAATCACTCTCGTCGGACGAAAAGGATATTTCTTTGAGAAAATATTGGAATCAGCATGAATCTTCGTTTTTATATGTTCCGAATATAGTGAAATATAAAAAAAAGGTAACTGACCGAAGAGGCAAAAGGAAGGGATGAAATTAGTCCCTTTTTTTAATTCATTATCCTGAAAAATTTCCAATTACCGATTTTTCAATAATAATCGATATTATTGGACGTCAATGCTCTTTTCTTAAGGGAGTATTATGGTCTCGAATTTTGAAAAAATAATTTTTTTTTTGTATATTCTTAAAGTTCAGACCTTTCAGAATGTATTCTCGAAAATAAATTTTTTAATTCTAATAATTTACGGAATTATAGCTGTTTTAGTGAGCGTTGGAGCAAATCGGACTATACAGGGTGTCCCAAGAATGAAGGACCCTACGGTGAGGGTAGATTCGTGATGTAATATCGAGTAAAAAAATTCTTTGCCATTTTTTGATATTTTGAACCCCTGAATTGTTATTAATTAAATTAATAACAATTCAGAAGTTAAAAATATCAAAAAATTACAAAGGACTTTTCTACTCCAGATTACGTTATTAATTAATTAAATTAATAACAATTCAGGGGTTTAAAATATCAAAAAATGGCAAAAGACTCTTCTGCTCGATATTATGTCACGAATCTACCCTCACGGTATTGCCCTTTATTCCTGGGACACCCTGTATATAGACGTTTGTGTCAAAACGACTTTTCGCAACACGTCCGACATGATATCTCAAGTTCTACTGAACCGATTTGCTTCAAAATTTTTACCAATCTTCAATGTATAACCATCTATCACCCCTACCAATTTTGTATCAAAATTATTTTTTTTACTATTGTAAAAAAATTAAAAACTGAAAAAAAGAGTCGCAAAACGCCTTTTTTTGTTCAGAGAGCCGCGATTTCGCTGATTTTTTTTCCGTTTTCTCTGAGATAGCGGCTATAACGACATTCTTACTAATTAAGAACCTTTTTTTAAATTTTGTATCGCATAACTAGAAAGGTTACAATCGTGTCAGCCAGCCCACCCCTTTTTTTAGCCCCAACTTAACCTACTTATAACTTATTTCAATTTCATTTTTTTTCTCGACGATTTTTTTCGTTTATCGTCAAAATATTAATAAACATGGTGTAAAAAAAGTAAAAATATTTTTTGTTTCTTTGCTTATCAACCTCGAGTAAACGTTCAAAATGTATGTCTCTAGATCGGAATACCACTTATTCAAAATCGCTCGTCCCCAAGGTCACGAGATTCAGTTGTAACGCGTGTACAACGTTGAAGGGACGAAAAGTGACGTTCGGTAATCGGAGAAATAAGTCTCGTCAAATTTGAGACGGAAGAGACAGTCGTGCGGAAGAAGCGACGGGAAAAGGACGCGACGGGAAGGGAGATACGTGAAGAAGGAGAGAAGGCGTTGGAGTATATCAGCATAAGAAGAGAGGGGAAAAAAAAGAAGCCGAGAGGGTGGAAGGAAAGAGTCCTCTACGGTTATTCGCCGACGGGACTCTCGCTCGACTCCACTCACTGTTCCATTTCGCGACGTTCCTCTTTCTCTCCTTGTCCACTCGGCCAAACTCCTTTGCTCTTCTTTGCGCTCTCTTCTGGGGCTCTGTGTGTTCCACGCTGCCCTATGCTTCTCGGGAGTCGGTCAAGCGCTTATAAAGGAGACATTGGAATGATATATGGGCAAGCATGGCAGAGCCGCAGCTCGGCCGAGAGTGGGAGAGAGAGAGCGAGAGAGAGAGAGAGAGAGAAAGAGGGGGGGGAGGCAAAGGAACCGCGTCGAATTGGGTCGTTCGCTGCTGGGCTTTTCTTCCCCACCCTCCACCCTCGCTATATATCCGCACGAGAGTTATTTCTCGTCGTCGACGACGACGACGACGACCGTTCTCTTCCTCCTCATTGTCCTCCTTATTCGTTGATATCAATAGATTAGATCTAGTAGCTCGTATAGTATAATGCCCATAGATATATGTATACGAACATCACCGTCGTAACTTGAAACTCCGCGTAGCATTCAGATTATGGGCGCTTCATTGGCTTGCGGATATAAAATCGTCGTTTCACCGAACGCTTGACTGAGACAGTGAGTCATTAACATCCGAAAAAGTTTACATTTGCGATTTTTTAAAAATTGATATTATAGGGGAAGGAGGGGCAAAATGAACACTACCCTGAAATTTTTTTTTTGTTTTTCAGAAATCTATTTTAATTTAGTTGGGTTGTTCCATGTCAAATCGACCAAGAGTTGGAATCAACCCCTTTCAATTTTGATGAAATTTGGTCAGAAGTTTTTGTTTTTAATAAAACAAAGTTCTACCAGAGGAAAAAAATTAAAAATTTTTTTTTCGAAAGTTATACAAGATTCAAAATTACACAATTTTTTTAATCTTTCAAATTTATTTTTTAAATACCTCGAAAACTCTTATAGTTACGAAAAAAACGTTCTAGATTCGTCTTGAAGGGTATACTTGTGGCTACGAAAAAAAAATATTCCGAACATTTTTTTTTTAAATCATGAATTTGGGGAATTTTGAATTTCTAAAAATCGTGCAAATTCACTTTCACCATTAAATTTTTGGTTCCATTTTTTTTATATAATACGTTGTACTGATCTAAAAAGATCCTAAAATTTTCAGAAGGTGGTTTTTATTTTTTCGAAAATATGAGTTTTTGAACTCTTAAGAATCGTGTGAATCCATGATCATCATTAAAATTTTTGGGTACATTTTTTTATATAATACCTTGTACTGATCTTAAAAGATCCTGAAAATTTCAGGATCTTTTAATTTTGGTAGAAATCATTTTTTTTTTTCAAAATTCAAATATTTATATTTTTGAAACAAAAAAACACCATTCTGAAAATGTCAGGATCTTTTAAGATAAGTACAAGGTATGATATAAAAAAAATTAACCTCTGAAAAATTTTTTAGCTCTTCATAGGAAATTTTCATGAAAATATTAAATCTACATCTGATTCTGTGTGAGTGAGTTTATTTAGGTATATTAACTCCAATTATAACCTTAATTCCTTCATTTCCTAATTTTTTGAATTAAACAATTTCTTCAAATAATTTTTTCCCTCACTTCTTCTGATTCGTACAGAAATATAGTATTTTATAAAGTGAGATTCAAAGAACATTTGGGCTTTTTTTGCTAAAGTGATAGAAATGATTGAAAAAAATGATCGATGGAAGGAATTATTGAAATATGAAATTAAAATAAAATAATAATATAATAATATAATTAGTAATAATAAATAATGATAATATAATTAAATTATATCAATATATAATTATTTATATCAATAACAATTAAAAATTATAAATGTTATTAAAAATAATATCTAAAAACCGATTCAACTCACGACAATCTTGATTCTTTTTTTAAAATAAAAAATTCATAAGTTTCAATCGGAATTATGCTCTACAAAGTGCGGCAGAAATTATTTCTTAAACTTTGCAGGTATCCTCGCAAAAAAATTTGCAAAAGTTTGGCTTTTTTCGAGGATCCAACTCTGGGTGCAATTCCTTGAGTGTCGGATAGTGTGTATGAGATATCCTATAAATGTGCTTTTTCGCCGTTACGACGCTGTAGTGAAGTCAGAAATATCTCGTGGTAATTTCTGGCGTGCATCCGATCTGTTCTTCCTTCGGGCGACGTGAGCGAGACGACGGCTGACGTTTTCTTCGTCATTGCCAGTGGCTCTTTAATCTCCTCCTCCTCCTCCTCCTCCTGCTCCTCCTCCTCCGCCTCCTCCTCCTCCTCCTCCTCCTCCTCCTCCTCCTCCTCCTCCTCCTCCTCCTCCTCCTCCTCCTCCTCCTCCTCCACCTCCGCCTCCTCCTCCTCCTCCTCCTCCTCCTCCTCCTCCTCCTCCTCCTCCTTCTCCTCCTCCCCCTCCTCCTCCTCCTCCTCCTCCTCCTCCTCCTTCTCCTCCTCCTCCTCCTCTTCGCTATATCATTTCATCTCGCGAAGCTTTTTTTCCTTCTTCCCATCAAAGTCCGCGTTTCGGTGTCTCGAACAAGCGTTGATTCCCGCGCGATTCGGGAACCTCGGCATCGATTACGAGGTGCCCAAGGCACCGCAAAACGCGACGAAAACGAGACGGAACGCCTTCCCCCAGGTGCAGGCATTTATAGGAATAGACGAAAAAATGGATTATTTCTGCTAGAGTTGTCAGGATAGTAATGAAAAAAAAAAACGCTTTTTGAAAAAAAAAAGGAAAAAGCCTACAAGCTTTATGCTATTGGTCAAGAGATGTTCCTTGTTTCAAGAAAACAAAAATTGCAGAAAATTCATTTAAAAAAGAAAGAGAAAGAAAAAGGTCTCTTTATGAATTATTTAAACAAATTGAGAATTACACACTTCCCAAAAAATGATAAATACAAATTGACGCCATTTAAAAAAAGTTGATGATATAAAAGGCCTCGTTGCTCAGTGTGTAAAAATACAAAATGGTGACTGTTTTTGCAGAAAATAAAAAACAGGACAATTGAATGAAAGAAGAAAATTTAAATAATGAATTTTGAGAAACTTAAATTTTAAATTGCTTTCAAAATTGAACTAAATAGTGTCGTTAATATATTAACGAGCTCTGCAGAAAAAAAAGGAAAATTGAAGAAATCAGTTTATCAGGGATGAATGGGCGTAATGGACGATGGAGAATATAACGTTTTGGAAGGGTGAAGGACAATGTCAGCGATTAAGGGAGGTGAATCCGTGTTGGGAGTTTGTACACGAGTGGAGAGAATGCATGGAAAAATGGGGATGCTGGAGAAGGGGAATAAAAGCAATGGGGGAAGGTTTATGAATAAAGGGAGTTAGAAGAAAGGACGAAAACGATATATATACGTATGGATCACGATTTCGATAGAGAGGGAGAGTGAAAGAGGGAGGTGTGGGAGAGGGAAAAACCCGACGCTTTCATTTTACAGACACACACATGTGAATTCGGCCCCAGAGTCCTGTGTGTCAGGTGGGAAAACCCTCCGGTTGGATCGCGAGAGTGAGAAAAGGGAGGATTGGTCGAAGGCGTAGGGGTTGCGAGGGTTGGTATGGATATATATACATGGACGAGGAATTGCGAAGAAAGGATGAGGGAAGAGAGTAAAGGGGAAGGCGTGTGGGTGACCCGAATACGTCTTCCTCGAGGGCACAATCTCTGAACATCTTCTTCTGGTAATGCCTCATGCGAATTTCTGTACCACGGCCAGACCCGTTGTGAATTTATACGTTTATATACAGTGATACGTCCGCGCAATGTGTATAAATACATGCCGCATCTCTCTGTATGATAATAATGTCGCTCATTAGTCATGTCCAGACTTTCTGACCCTCGCGAGTTCAGTCCAGGATCCCCGATCCTTTGCATATTTAGGGCTCCCCAACACCTGAATTGAGTCTCGGGCCCCTGGGTCTTCTACGTTGAATTAAGGGGCCCAAACAGCCCTTGACATGTTCATTAGGGTGGGCCGAAAATCCGCTTTTTTGAAATTCTTTCAGCAATACCGAAAATATTGTTCATTATGCTACAAAAAAAATCTGTGTGAAGGGAAAAAAATTCGAGTCAACATCTTAGGCTCGCCCAAGTCCGTTAACGTTCAAATCGTTGAAAAAAAAATTACTCGGCTTATTTTTATTGGAAATTTAATTCTCTACAAACAAGGTCCTTATATTAAATCATGTAGGATCGATAGTTTCTAAGATAATTGCTGTTTGAGTGAAAAGTTTGCCATTTTCCTCTAGATTTATATTTGTTATGGGTAAAAAAATATTTGATAAACTTTTTATTTCATAGGAAATTCAATTCTCTACAAAAAAAAGTCCTTATATGAATTCATGTAGGATTGATTGTATCTAAGACAATTGCAATTTAGTAAAAAAATTGTAATTTTCCTCTATATATGGGGCATTCCACGACAAATCACGTGGTCATCGGCCTGAACCCCTCGGATTTTGATGTCCATTGAATTGTGGGTTTCGATTGGCCCAAAATATGACGTCAAATTTTTAGAAATTTTTATTTCATTTTTTAGGGGTTGCCCGACCGAAAAATCGTTAAATTGAGGGAAAACACAAAGAGGGGCCTTTTTTAAATTATTGAATTTTTTTTTCAAAGAAACTAGGGCCCAAAACAGAAATTTTCGTCATAGTTCGATAATGGGACAAAAATAATTACTATTTTTTTTTAAATTATAATTATAATGTTTAAAATTTTTAAAAAATTTATCTGGTTTTTTCGAGGTCGTCGAGGCTAATAAAGTGTCGAAAAAAGTTATTGTTTCACTCTTAAACCAAGAAAAAAGTGAAGAAAATATTTTTGTCGTTGTTATTGTCACTACAAGAAACAATTAAAACAAAAAATTATATAAATAAATAAATAAAAATCCAAAAAGAAAATAGTAATTATTTTTGTCCCATTATCGAGCCATGACGAAAATTTCTGTTTTGGGTCCTAGTTTCTGTGAAAAAATTTCAATAATTTAAAAAAGGCCCCTTTTTGTGTTTTCCCTCAATTTAATGATTTTTCGCTCGGGCAACCCCTAAAAAATGAAATAAAAATTTCGAAGGTCATATTTCGGGCCAAAAGAAACTCACAATTCATTGGACATCAAAATCCGAGGGGGTCAGGCCGATGACCGCGTGATTTGACGTGGAATGCCCCATATACATTTTTTATGGTTAAAAAATAATTGATATACTCCATATTTCGTAGGAAATTTAATTCTCTACAAAAAAATCCTTATATGAAATCATGGAGGATTGATAGTTTCTAAAATAATTGCAAATTTACTTAAAAATAGTCATTTTTCTTTCTATGAATATTTTTCCTATGATGAAAAAAAATTAACTTCCCGTTTTTAATAGATTCTCTATGAATGCAATCGTTAAGTCTATTTACTTTAATATTATATGTATATTTTGAAATTGTCGCTTATTGTAACAATTTTTATTCTTCCAAACAGATTTTTTCATAATAACAATTACAAATTGGCTACGTTTTCCGTACGTAACATTTTCTGTGAGTTCATTCAATGGCCGGTTTCATCTATGACTCTTTCTGTAGTTCTGCTTTTATAAGCAGAGGTCGCGTCGTATGTAAAAAGACTCGCTATCGCGACCTTTGATTATATGGAACCGATTTTCCCTAAAGCTCGCAATATTTTTACCTCTGGCGCTGGTATTTCGCGAAGAGAACATCCAACATTTAAGTTTCAACTTACGATTAGGCTCTGTTTTGAATTCACTGCGAGTACCGACGTCACATCGTCAGTACTAAAAAAAATAATAATTAAAAAAAAGGACATTTTTTTTTCATAGGAAAAATATTTATAGAAAGAAAAATGACTATTTTTAAGTAAATTCGCAATTATCTTAGAAACCATCAATCCTACATGATTTTATACAAGTACCTTTTTTGTAAAGAATCGAATTTCCTATAAGATAAGAAGATTATCAAAAAAATTTTTACTCATAAAAAGTATAAATATAGAGGAAAATGACAAATTTTTCACTAAAATAGCAATTATCTTAGAAACTATCGATCCTACATGATTTGATATGAGGACCTTTTCTGTAGAGAATTAAATTTCCAATAAAAATAAACCAAGAAATATTTTTTTTCAACACTTTGAACTTTAACGAACTTGGGCGAGCCTAGGATGTTGACTCAAAATTTTTTCCCTTCACACAGATTTTTTTTGTAGCATAATAAACAATATTTTCGGTATTGCTAAAAGAATTTCAAAAAAAGCGAATTTTCGGCCCACCCTAATGTTCATAAAGAGTATAAAGACGAATAAATTTGTATGCAAATAGATTCTTAGTTCCCAGTAAATTTCTAGACGAATAAATTCCTCACGGATCATGTTTAAAAGTGTCAAAAACCATTTTTGGAGGCTTGAAAAAGTAAAAAATCATGCAAATTTTAAATTTGCACGTAGCTTCCTCATTTTTTACCGTCGTTTGTCAACCCTCCCTTATGAGGACCTCCTTGACCATCTTTATGAATTGTGTATGTTTATTATGATGGCTTCCACATAAAGAAAGCTTCACGAACGACGGAAACGAATGAAGAAGCTATGTGCAAATTTCAAATTTGCATGATTTTTTAGCAATTTCGTTCAATTACATTATCAATTGTTTTTGTCGTTTAGTGTATTGGTGCTAAAAAAATGATCTCGATAGCTGCTAAATTAGGAAACTTAGTGTTAACAAGTATTTTTCGAAAATTTCAAAAAAAAATTGAGAACGCACCTCTCGAGCGTTTTTCACCAAATTCAACCCTAATTATTCTTGTCATCTAGTGTATCTGTGCAAAAAATTTTAGCTCGATACTTGCAAAAATGCGAAAGTAGGAGCGTTAACAAATTTTGTTTTTCAATTTTTTTTTATCCGAACCTCTTAAGCGATTTTTATGAAATTCAGTATTATTCTTCGTTGCCATTGAATGGATCATCACAAAAAAATTCAGCTCGATAGATGCAAAATTACAAAAGTTAGAGAACTTAAAATTTTTTAGCGAAAAATTAATTTTTTTAAAACTGTATCTCTTAACTGTAACCCTTAAGCAATTTTTCCCAAATTCAATCCCAACCGTCCTTATTAGAAAGTGTATCCGCACATAATATTTCCAGGTGATAACTATAAAATTACGAAAGTTAGACGACCTACAAACATTTTACATGAAATTCAGACTCCCGCCAAATTGACAATTATTTTGCAATTGCAAAAAAATTTGCACTGAGTATAGTAATATACATATCGAGAAAAAAAATTTCACGAAAGCAAAAATTGAAAAAAATAAAATCATCTTCTTTGTTGTGGGCATAATTGGCCTTACATCTTAACGATATACTGGAGACAATGCCATTTTATTTCGCTCTCGACCTCTCATTTTCTTATTCCAAGCCTACAATTGTACAAAAACAGTCGTTTCGCCTATTTCTCGTGGAAATTTTATTTTTTTAATTGCATCGTTTATTGCATTATTGCTCTTCACAATATTTCGGTCTACACAGACAATGAATTTTCGGGGTTCGAGTTCTCCCTTCACTTCTCATTAAGCTATCGATTTCGTTGATTCCACGAGAACATTGAAGCACCATCGAGATTACAGCAAGCGCAATTCACTCCCTCTCTCGTGTTAATCAAACATCGAGTGTGATTCCATCCCGAGAAATCCACGAATGTGGTAAAAAGGCACGAGAGTTATGAAAAAGTGACCTCCAGTGGCTGATGGAACAAGAACAATAGGAACTGGTCGAAAATTGAACGTTTTTTTTACTTCCCATTTGATGAGAGTTTTCATGATATTATTTTGAACGTTGTGAAAAGAGGGTTTTCGAGTCAGAAACGATTGTTTTTAGTGGTATCAGGATAGGTTTTTTTATTTGCCATTTGATTAAAACATGGCAAATTGAAGTCTATAGTTTGGAGATATGGAAAACAATTGTTCTATGGAACAATATCCGAAGGATATATAGTCTTGTACGTTAGTCTCTACACTAGGCCGTTTCAAAAAAACAATTTTTTTGTTTCTTCTCCCAAACAGGGTCAAAAGTTTCCTTTAGGTATAATAAAAGGTCTGCGCAAATATGAGCTCTTAATATTAATATTAACATCGTCCTCATCGCACTTTTCGATTTTCCATGAGAATAACATGGGAAAAATTATATTTGCGTCTTCTGATTTTTATAACTAGCAAACGACCCATCATACGGCAAATCTAGAGACATATATTTGTACAGAATTGAACGCTCTACAAAAAAGGTTCTGAGTAACTTTTTGATAAGTCCACTCGTTCAAAAGTTATTCAATGTTTAATTTCAATTTTTCGTAAACTTTGCTGATTTTTGGATATTACACCGGAACTAGTTAGTTTTATCGACAAAATGTGGATGGAATTTCATGTCAAACATAAATTAAACTTCCGACAAAGGTTAACCAATAGTTCTCACTGGAATAATGAAAAAAATGGAACGCTTTAAGAAAAATGTGCAGCAGAAATTAGCTTCAAAATTTAATTTTTTTTGTTTTTTTTTTAAATTGAAAAATAAAAACGATAAAAAATGTACTGACATACTACAATGAATTTCTTAATAGAAAAATAAATTTTTAAGCAAACTTCTGCTGCACAATTTTTTTTAAGCGTTCTATTTTTTTAAATTATTATAGTGAGAACTATTGGTCAACATTTGTCGAAAGTTTAATTTATGTTTAACATCAGATTTCATCTATATTTTGTCGATAAAACTAACTAGTCCCGGTGTAATATCCAAAAATCAGCAAAATTTACGAAAAATTGAACTTAAACATTGAATAACTTTGGAACGAGTGGACTTATCAAAAAGTTACTCAGAACCTTTTTTGTAGAGCGTTTAATTCTACTCTAGATTTCCTATATGATGGATCGTTTGCTAGTTATAAAAATCAGAAGACGTAAAAATATTTTTTCCCATGTTATTCTTATGGAAAATCAAAAAGTGCGATGAGGACGATGTTAATATTAATATTAAGAGCTCATATTTTTACAGACCTTTTCTTATACCTAAATGAAACTTTTGAGCCTGTTTGGGAGAAGAAACAAAAAAAAATTTGTTTTTTTAACAGCCGCTACTCTTTTTCGAATTTACGCGTCGTTGAATAATTCAGGATGCAAGGTTGCCAAAATACGCAACATGGAGTTGACAAATAATTACTTAAGGTACTAGTCTACTTTAAAACGTCAAAAAAGCAGATTCTTAAGATTGGTATGTTAGAAAATTTTGGCGTCTTGTATAAATATTCAAGGAATCAAAATAAAAAATAGAATCTTTTTTTGTATTTCCGAACAATGAAACAATGTTGTCAAAACAGTTGTAAAAACAACTGAGAAAAAAAATCTTAAAAATTTGCTTTGTTAAAAACAATTTAACGATAAAATAGAAAGAAACAAAAAGTTTCATTTTGGGCCAGTCTAAAAAACAACGATGAAGAATCAAGGAATCAACCGTCAACCCTGTTAAAAATCGGCTATTACAAACCTAGCAACCCTCTCAATACACTCGACCCTCCACTTGATCGAATTCGTTCTGATGCAAGATGCAATCGGCTCAATCGTTGCTGTCATGTATTTCACGAAAATCGTGAAATGACGACAGGGAGAGGGAGAGAGAGAGAGAGAGAGAGAGAGAGAGAGAGAGAGAGAGAGAGAGAGAGAGAGAGAGAGAGAGAGAGAGAGAGAGAGAGAGAGAGAGAGAGAGAGAGAGAGAGAGAGCGAGAGAGAGAGAGAGAGAGAGAGAGAGAGAGAGAGTCATTAAGAGAAAGCGCACGAATGCGAACGAGCCGGGGAATACTAAAACACAACGGGAATGGAAAAAAAACAACAACAACAAGAATAACAATGGAAATGGGCTCTCGCACTTCCGGATAAAAAAGAACGCACGCAAACGAATATCGGTGCGGAGGGGAAAGGAGAAATAGTGGCATTGTGAAGAAAATGCACACGAGTACGGGAAAAAGGGGGGAGGGAGAGAGTATCCCGTGGTGGTCAGAGGATGGATTGCAAATAGGTGATGTTCCGGTGGAGATTCGTGCGAGAGGGTGAAAGAGAAAGATAGAGAGAAAGAGAGAGGAAGAGAGGGTGGGAGAGAGAGGGGGGGGGGTGCGAGGAGGATGCTGGAGAAAAGAGAGCGTATCTCACATACATTTGGGACAAGGGACGCTGAAAGGGGTTGAAGGGGGTAGCAGAGTGTATCCCGAGACTCATCCTCGCTGGAAAGTTCACATACACGGGCATACATCATGCTGATAACGCGATGCGCTACCTCACGCGCTCTGTATTTTTGCCCGCGACGTTTTCCTATCGCGAGCGTCGCGCACGACCTCCGCTCTTCCCTGGGATGCAAAATATTCAATTACGAATTCTGCGAGGAAAAAAGGGATCGCAGATGACACACGAGAAGGGAAAGAGAGAGGGGGGGGCGGGGATGAGAGATAAAAGCAAACAAACGGAAGAAAAAGAAGAACGAGATGGGGAGGGAGAGAGAGAACGTCGTTATAGGGGCTCTTCCGCCAGCGTTGAAACGCTTATTGCCCGGGAAATCGGGCTCTTTCCGATAGCACAGATTTTATATTCTCCAATCCCGCTGCAAATGTTGAGGTAGCAGAATTGTTGATTTTTTCCGCCTATACGTGCAATTAAAACGGTTCGATTCATGAAGATATTAAAGCGGTATTCTGGTCTAGAATTTCGAAAAAATCTTCTTTTTTCGTATTCTTAAAATTTAGATCCTTCAGAACATGTCCTCGAAAGGAAATTTTTTAATCGCAATAATTTACGGAATTGGAGCTATTTTAGTGACGCAGCAGACGGAGCGAATCGGACGTTTTTCTCAAAACTACACTGTAAAAAATTTTATTAAATTTAATATACGAAAGTATATGAAATATATCAATAACAAGTATACGAAATCGAAATTAATAGACATGGTATTGGAAAATTAACAGCTTCATCTTAAATTTAATATTTGTATATTAAAATTAAAAGAGTAAACATTGAAAATTAATATCCCCGTATATGAAAATGGTTGAAAATGTTTATGAAATTTAATATACCGTACATGCATGAAAACTTCATATTTTTTATTAAATTTAATACAAAAAATTTTATAGTGCACTTTTCTCAACACGACTGACATGATATCTCAAGTTCTACTGAACCGATTTATTAAAAAAATTTTACCAATCTTCATTGTATCTCCGTCGCCTCTCTACCACTTTTGTATCAAAATTATTTTTTTTATCATTGTAAAAAAAGTAAAAACTATGGAAAAAAGAGTCGAAGAATACTTTTTTTTGTTCTGGCAGCCACAATTATGCGAATTTTTTTTTCCGTTTTCTCTGAGGCCATTTGTCTGACGACATTCTTGCTAATTAAGAATCTTTTCTTAATTTTGTATCGGATGACTAAAAAGGTTGCAATCGTGTCAGCCAGCACAGGCCTTTTTTACCCCCAACTTTACCAACTTATAACTTATTTAATTTTCATTTTTTTCCTCCAAAATTTTTTTGTTTACTGTCAAAATTTTAATAAATATGTTGTGAAAAAAAAGAATGGTAAAAATATTTTTCGTTTCTTTTTATCTAGCTCGACAAATCGCTCAAAATGTATGTCTCTAGATCAGAATACCGCCTTAACTTAAAATGTTGCAAATTACAATTTTTCATATAGCATCATAAAAACACATTAAATTCTATGATTTAAAAAAAACGACGAGCAGCTGCATCCTGGTAATAGATATTTCGATAGTGGCTTCCCCATCGTGATTTGTTTTGTATTTTTGGATCGCCCTTCGTGAAAAAGTGACCATTTCGTATTTGGCTTTTTTATAAATCAAGAAAAATCATAAATTTTATTTGCATAAATGTATTTGGACTAAATAAAATAAATAATACATATAATATAATAAACATACAATATAATAAATAAAATAAATAAACTGAATAAAATGATTTCTCTCGGTTCAACAGAAATTTTGCAATAATAACGAAAAAGCTTTCTGAGCCTAAAAAAAAGCTCACTCGGTAAAATTGCCATAAACATTAATCTGACTATTATTTTCCAACGTTTTAAAAACTTCGAAGCTTTCAGGATAAAAAAATGAGGCAGACGAATTTCGGATACTTTAACCAAGATAATATTATCAGAGCTACCCGTAGTAAAAAACTCCATTGAATCGCCAATGGCAACCAATGGTCCTCATACGACTCCATTGGACAATGAATGGGGACCCATTGAGATTTCCGCATTTGTCAATGGTGTACAGGGCTGACCATTGATCAGTGAATGGGTATCCATTGAACATCAAATGCGGATGAATCGAATGATCATCATTACTCAATGATGCTCATTGGAAAGCCAATGCGGATGTATCGAGCGATCAGCATTGCCCAATGGTGTCCATGGGGAGGTAAATGCTGATGAACGAAATGATCCGCCTTACCCAATGATGTCCATTGGAAAGTCAATGCGGATGAACTGAAAGATTAGCATTTCCCACAGATGTTCATTGGAACCCAAATGCGGCTAACGATGAAATGATCAAAATAATTAGTCGATAGATTCTTAAAAAGAGTGTATGAATTAATAATGATAAGTAAATAAAATATATATATGCAACTGATTCTATACGCTCATTATTTTTTCTCGGAAATTGCATATATGAGCTTCAATCATTTCTATTAAATGTAATAATATATATATGTATATATAATGCGTATATAATTATTGGTCGTTATGCTAATATTAGCATTATGATTAACCTTACTTACTGATAACTTACATCATTTGATTATTTAATGCGTAATTCCATGTATATATAGCAATCATATGAAAGAATCTCCATTGATGATCCCATTTATTCCCCATTGCCCACAAAAACCAATGCAGGTGAATGGCGAATTACCTAGGGAGATTGTCTCCATTGAATCCTCATGGGATAATCCCCATTCCGTTTCAAATGGGGAATTCAATGGCGAAAATGTCCTTAGAAAATTCGGCATTCATATCCATTGGTTTTGTGGGCAATGGGGAATGAGTGGCGAACAGCAATGGAGATTCTTTCGTATAGTAAAAACTCCATTCATCGCCATTGAAAAATCCCCATTCATTCCCCATTGCCAAAATAACCAATGGGGATGAATGCCGAATTGCCTAAGGGGATTGTCTCCATTGAATCCCCATTAGATAATCCCCATTCCGTTTCAAATGGGGAATTCAATGGCGAAAATCCCCTTAGGCAATTCGGCATTCATCTCCATTGGTTATTTTGGCAATGGGGAATGAATGGGGATTTTTCAATGGCGACGAATGGAGTTTTTTACTACGGGCTTTCTTTATGGGGATGAAAAATGAAATTCATTCAAAAGCTTCGTTACGGAGCGTCGATTTTAATGTATATAATAATCGGGCAAATGCGATCAGGACCTCGTATAAGCATTGTATCCTTACAGCGATTAATGTTCGTTGAAGCTCTCGCAAATATCCCGTAAAATGGAATTATGTCGGTGAATACGTACTACAACCGGGCATAGTTTAAACCTTCGGCGTACTCGCGCAGTTTACGACAAACTGCAGCTTGCAAACACACAGTTCTGCGTAAACCCAATCCTACTCTGACCCTGCAATACACGTATACAGAGGGGGTGAATGTATATATAGGTAATACACTCGGTGGGAGTTCCGGCTTTCCATTTACCACAGAGGCAACACGTCGACAACGTTTATCGCGCGCAAACTTCCGCCCAGATATGCAGCTATATAGCAATAATACACTGATGCATACACACATATATGTATGTACACCCCCGCTCAAAAGTTTGGAAACACCAGGCAATATTTATTGCCGCACTAGAAGTAGCATAACTCCGTCAAAAAAAAAGATAATCGAATTTTTTAAAAAGCGTTTTGACAGGAAGGAATTCAGCTTTACTTTTCTTTTTTTTTTAAATATTTTTCATGATTTTTTTTCGATCCAGTACGCATTTTTGTAAACTGAAATTTTTTGTTTGTTGAAAATGCAAAAATTTATTTGACTCAACCAAATATTTGTTTCCAGACGTTCAACGAGATCATTTTGGTAATTCAACAAAGATACAGTGGAAGTTTTAGTTAAATCGGTTAAATCGTTGCTTGAATGGGCAAAGTTTCGATTCAATCAAATAAATATCTTTGTACCAAATAAATTGTGTGATTGAAAATACGAATTGTTTTTTTGTTACAGCTAAATTTATTTAGTTAAAATATACTAGAAATCTTATGGTTAACCAAATCCATTTGTTGAATTAATTATAGTTTCATTATTTCAAATAAATTAATATTGAATCGACTAATTTTTTTTTCAACTAAATGGATTTAGTTTTTTTAACTGAACTTTTTTCTCAGTGAACGTGACCTTGTTTTGACTTTTTTTCGACCATCACGAGTTTGGCGTATAACTTGAGGAATTTTTTTTTTTGTATTTTTTATCTGCGGTATATTTGAAAGAGTTAGCGGACGCTCCATTTTTGTTATTTAAAAGTTATTTCACTTTTGACTAAAAAAGACACATTTTGAAAGATGCAACGTAACTCAAAAACTGTAGAGTTTAAGAGAAAATGTCAGGTATGAAAAAAGTAACGTACGTGTACACGAAATCGCGTGGAATTATTTCAGAATTTTTCTATGAAATTTTTTTTTTTACTATTTTCGCTCGGAATTCTGATGATGACGTCCCAACGAAAAATTGTATCTGATTGAAATTTCCGAACTTCGTCATATAATAAAAATGTGACCAAATTCAGCAACATTTGGCATGCTATAAACAACAATTATCAATAATAATATTGCCCAAGAGTCATTAACAACTTGTTTAAACAATTTATTGTGTAATGATGAACAATGATCAATAATTATTATTCATTATTGTTGTTTATAGCATGCCAAATGTTGCTGTACTTTCTCAGATTTTTATTGTATCACGAAGTACAGAAATTTCAATGAGATACAATTTTTTACTGGGACGCCATTATCAGAATTTCGAGCGAAAATAATTTAAAAAAAAAAAAATTCCTACAAAAATTCTGAAATAATTCCAGGCGATTCCGTGTATACGTGCGCTACTTTTTTCATTCTTGATATTTTCTCTTAAACTCCATAGTTTTTGAGTTACATTGCATCTTTCAAAATTTGTCTTTTTTACCCAAAAAAGTAAATTAACTTTGCAAGAAAAAATCGTACGAAATTTTTATGAGACGAAAATGGAGCAACCCTTTCGAATGCACCGTACATAAAAAAGACAAAAAAATGTCCTCAAGTTATGCGCCCAATTCGTGATTGTCAAAAAAAGGCCAAAAAACGGTCGCGTACAAAAATGCGTACCAGATCGAAAAAAAATCATAAAAAATATTTTAAAAAAGCAAAATAAAGCTGATTTCCTTCCGATCAAATCGCTTTTTTAAAAATTCGATTATCTTTTTATTTGACGGAGTTATACAGCTTCTAGTGCGGCAAGCAACATTGACTGGGTTTTCCAAACTTTTGAGCGGGAATGTATATGTATGTATATATACGACGATTATAGTTATACTTTGGTAAATCGACTCGTACACACAGGCAATAATTATCGTTTACCGATACACACAACGAAACCTCGTGCTGAAAAACTCATCCACGAATTTCATGCATTTCGGCCACAGGACTACCGCAAGCTCCTCCCTTATTTTTTGTGGTTATCACCTGTAGGCATCATCCGTGGTTTGGTGATTAAAAAATTGTCAAAATAAAGCAATATCGCGTCATACGATCGCTTTAAAAAAATTATATATTTTTAGACTTTTTTATTTAGGGGTTATATGATCTTCAAAGGTTAAAAAAACATTCCTTTTTTTTATGTAATAAATAAATTGTTTTATTCAAAATTATAAGCTTATAAAGGAGCAACATGTGAACAATATTTTATAAAAGTTTCGTTGAAAAATTTGGAAAATTCACAAATTTATAGGCTTTTGTCCTGAATCTTGTGAATTTTACAAAGTTATGAGCAAAATATTTCAAAAACTACTGCATCCGATGTTTCACAATTATTTGCGAATTTTCCTGGACGTAAAAATTTAGTATCTGATCTCTTTCGATTCGATGAATGAAAAAATGTCCATTTTTCGCACGAATCAAGTCTCTCACATTGAGCATTCGCCATTTTTCTTTCAATTTTGTATTTCTGAGTTTCCCTCAATCTATCAGAAGATAAACTATTTGTACTAACGAGATTTGTTTGGTTTTCTTTATTTTTGGATGACCTGATACCAAATTCAACCTAAAAAACCTTCTAGAAAACTGCCTTTCTAAAATCAGCTCCAATTAAGGTAAATGTCCCAATTGTTGAACAGCCAAGGATCTCGGGATTTAATTTGGCGAGAAAAAAATATAAAATCAAGAAAAAAAAACCTTCGCTTTCATGTTCAAATGATACTTTGATATTTGTACTTTCGAAAAATCACCCTTTAAATTATTTTTAAATGATTTCAAATGAAAAAAAAAGAATAACAATGTGAAACATGCAAATGTCCCAATTATTGAATACTGGAAGTGCCTATATATGTCCCTAATATTGAACAGGTATGTCCAAGTTATTGAACACTCTCGAAATTTTTTTTTCCGTTCTGAAAATATTATTTTGGGTACAATATTAAGAACTAAAAGCAAAATCAAACACTCAAATAATCTTTTATTAATCATGTAAAAATACAAAAATATATATTTAGTCTCTTTTGACAGGTTTTTGGTTCATTGGCATTTGGTTTTTTTTTGCTTTTCAACTCGAACTTTATTTTATTTTTATTTTCAGCTTCCTCGTTTTTATGTTCTGTTTTTGTTTGATTTTGTCGCAGCTTTCTTGTTTTTCGACTGAAATATCGGAGAGCAAAAAATATTGAACATTACATTCGTATTTTTAGGTTACATTTAGGTTATATTCTCTTTTTACTTTTTTTTATGTTTATTGCACAAAAATACAAAAAAAATATACATAGAATAAAGGTAAGGGTTTAATGACGCCATCTTGGAGAATTCGAGTGTTCAATAATTGGGACACACTGCATTTTCTATGTCCCACTGATCGAACACCGTATTTTTTAACAAATGATTAATTTAAAAAAATTGTTTAAAATTGTTATTTGTAAGAAATTTTCTGAGGAACCTGAAATGCCTTTACTTTTTGAGATGTGACAATTCTTGAATTTTTTATGCCCTCACGTCAAATTGGGTCACCGTTGCTGATTAAATAATTTTTCTCCATTAATTAAAGCTTTTTTTGCACAAGTAAGGTAACATTTCGATAGCTAAAAGTTCCATATATGTAATGAAATTTTTATAAATAAGTAAATGCATGCAGGTGAATGGGAAGTAATAAAAATATAAGATAGTGTTCAATAATTGGAATCCTGTTCAATAATTGGGACATTTACCTTACGTTATAATGATATATTTCCACCCTCAAAAATTACGACGCCTTTCCCAGAGGTCACTTTTAGAAACACCAGACTTCTGTACGAATATACAATCACAAATTTCGAAAAAAAAAAAAATCCAAAAAGCAGTTTTCACTCCCCCAACAACGCGCGAACCCTCGAGTGGAAGTCTCGAGCGCAAACTGCGATAAATAAATCATGACGGAGTTGCTATCATCGTCGAGTCCCTCGTCTACGAGTGTCCTCGATGAACCAGCGACAATTATCCGAATATCGCGGAGAAAGCTCGATTCCGAGACCGAAGGAGTTCCATCGAGAGATTGGGAGAAAATCGAGGCCCAAGTGTACCAAGTCGATCATTTCGAGGACAAGAAGAACAATAGAGGCAGTTGGAGTTCGGAGAGTCGATGAATTTCGAGGCAACCGGTTAATTTTCCATCAGGCTCAGCTTTGCCCTTCTTTCATCGTCCTTCATCTGTACGACAAAAAGAGAGAGAGAGAGAGAGAAAGACAAAGAGAAAGAAAGAAAACTAGATGATCTCTCAAGAGAGAACGAGGAAGAAGGGACCATGAAAGCAAGAGAGCGAAGGTGATATAGGAAAACTCGATAAAAGGAGAAATCGAGAATGAGCTTTCGAGTCAGCGATCCTGAGTGAGAAGTCGTGGAGTCTCGCGGGAAAAGCTCGAGCGATCGACAGTGGCGAAAAAAAAGGAAATCGCAGTAGTATTAGTCGGCGTATAGTCAGACGGTTCTGCAGCGGTACCGTAAAACTTGCAAACAGGAAAACTGTAATCCGCACCGGGTCGAAATTTGAACGGTCGGTAGAATTGCCAACCTCGCTCCCTCCCTCTCTCTTTCTGTTTCTCTTTCGATCCCTCTCCCTCTCTCCTCTGAGGAGGGAGAGGGAGAGAGGGGCTATTACTCTCGTTCGTTCAACTTTAAATTTCACTGGTGGTCCTCGAACTCCGTGCTTATACTCCCTCGGTGCTCTTTGCTCGTAAGGGCTCGATGTGTGCGAGCTGCCTCGTGCACGTGTGTTTGCCACGACTGAATTAGTTTGCCAAACTCTCAAGTCCGCGGGAATCGCAGTTGGCGTACAGCGGCAAATAACGGGTCTAACGCACACAGACACACCCACATACCTAGATAAATACCTGCCCACACGTTCCCCGAGTTAACGCTGGTACTGTTTACATACACATGTATATGTATATCAATGGTGTGTGATATATATTCAGCAGCGATAACTTTGGCGATTCTACGGTTGTACTACATCCATTTGCCAGCGATCCAACGTGATTTTGAGGAGGAGGTGATGCACACAACTCGGGGCGATGGAGAGCCGAGCATTTTCTTCGACTTCCTTTATTTTTATGGGTCAGAGCCCGAACCTTACTTGGGACAGGTTCAATGCGCATTGCGATAAGTCCTTCCCCGAGTTAAGGGGGTCGAGTCAGCGTCAAAACGGCGATTTTTAATTACAATTTATAATTTTCGTTGAATGCCTACAAAGATAATGTATCGTCCACCATTTGAGGTACCAAAAGAACAATTTTTTGAGACTAGTCAGAACCCTTAAGGTGCACTGATTTTCTGAAAAACCTAGTTTTGAGATTTCACACTCTGCGCGTGATTCAGAATAAACAGCTGGACGGATTTTCCTCTACGATGTCTCATTCTCTTCGTGACACTTTTCCCCATAGGATGAACGCGGCACATTTTTTTTTAGCCCTTTATTTCAGAGTTGGAGGCCTATTTTAAAATTGTTAGCCTATTTTGAAATTTCCAAGCATTGTCATGGTCACAATTTTGACTTCAATCAAAATGTGCCGCGTTCATCCCGTGGGAAAAAGCATAACGAAAACAATGAGACGTTGTAGAACAAAATCCGTCCAGCGGTTCTTTCTGAATCAGGCGCAGAGTGTAAAAAACTCAAAACTTGGTTTTTCAGGAAACCGATGCACCTTAAGGTTTCTAACTAGTCCCAAAAAATTATTCATTTGGTATACCTCAAATGGTGGACGATACATCATATTTGTAAGCATTCTACAAAAATTATAAATAATTATTAAAAATCGCCGTTTTGACGCTGACTCGATCCCCTTAACAAGCCTTTTCCGAAGGGTGATCAAATTTTAAGAAGTTATACTAGCCGGAAGAAAAAGAAGAACTTTTTTGAGAATTTTTTTTTGTCCAATCGAACAATGAATCGAAATAAAGATTTGGGACCTTATTCTACATTGGACTGATTCACAGAAGCGACTATTTTTTGTTTTTCGAAATAACATAGTAAATACTTTCGGGGAGGTGAACAAAGATGCCTGTTAAACGCACGGCTCTTAATGTAAATATTTTGATATGTCTCATCGCAAATTCCTATTTCCCATTTACATAACACAGGATAAAGTTTTTTTTAACTTTGCAATTTTATATCTCGACTTCAAGTCAATGTACCATAATAAACGACACATATTCTTGTAGAGAATTGAATGCTCTACAAAAAAGATCTCTTATGATTTTTCGATAAACTCACCCCTTCAAAAGTTATTCAAGGATAAAGTTAAATATAGAGCAAATTTCACTTTTTTTTTTTTTAGTTTCCTGTAAAATGTTGAAACTTATTACTAAATATCGTAAAAACTTTCTTGAAACAAAAGTGTAAATTGCATTAACATAAATTTCCTAATTTTTAAAGAAATGACCAACAGTACTGTTCACCTGTATTCACAGTCTACATAAATATTAGACCGTGAATAACTTTTGAAGGAATGAGTTTAACGAAAAATCATAAGAGACCTTGTTTGTAGAGCGTTGAATTCCCTACAAGAATACGTATGTTAGATTCGGTACATTGACTCGAAGCCGAGGTATAAAATTTCAAAGTTAGAAATTTTTTTTCCCTCTGTTATTTAAATGGGAAATAGGAATTTGCGATGAGACATATCTAAATATTTATATTGAGAGCTCTGCTTTTAACAGGCATCTTTTTTGACCTCCCCGAAAGTATTTAATATGTTATTTCGAAAAACAAAAAATAATCATTTTTTTGGATCAGTCTCAGTATTGAGGTGTGCAAAAATAATTTGTTATTTATATCTGAAGCCCAAAATGGCGTCGCTTCAGTGGATAACTTGAAGACGTGTTATTTTTTCTGAGGAGAAAAAAGGCGTACAGCTTCCACACATCCTATGAAGGGAATAAAAAAAAATTTCTTAGTCTATATGAGTCTTTCTTTGGAAGTACAGGATCATTAACAAAGTTTCTCAGTTCGGTTTTCATCGCGAATTTCAATTGCCGAATCTTACGAAGATTCGGAGTCCTGATTCTCCGTAAATTTCACGTGTGTGCATTTCGATTCGCCGAGAGATGTTACAAACCCTTAACTCGATGCCCGCATATCATCACCCGAGAATTTACGTTTCTCTCTTGACTCGAAGCGATCGAAAACTCTCTCTCGTCGCCTTCACGGCGATCGTCAAGTTTAAAGGACCCGTAGGATTGAAGTTAATTCGCACGTTGACACAGAGCCGAGAGTAAGTTTCGTGTTGTACGGTTTGATGAGTTTAACCACGTTTCAGTTGACTGGTTTTGGTGAGGATTGCCGAGAGAGAGAGAGAGAGAGAGAGAAGGAGAGAGAGAGAGAGAAGGAGAGCGATTAGAGAACCATAGAGTATAGCAAAAGTGGATAAGGGAGTTTCTTCACTGCGTTCATTAGAAAGACCAGTTTGTACATTGTGTCATTAACCTCGTGCGCAATTCACCGTAAACGTGGGCGCATGGTCATATAACACACGTGGAATAGTCCAAAGTCTTGCTTGTTCCTGCTTCTGCCATTTCTCTGTCTTTCTCTCTTTCTCTGTGCCTTTGCCCGCATCACGAGAGACTCTCGACTGTACCTCATAAACTCGGTTATAATAGCTATGTACGCAATCTCGCACATGTATAGGCAGCATAATTAAAGGAAACAAGGGCTCGGAGCGCAACGAGAGAACGTTCGCGGAAATTATTAATGAAAAGCACGCCGAGGGTTGGTCCAATGCGTGGACAACACAAACCTGGAGGGTTCGTAAACGTAATGAGAAATCGTCACACCCAACCGAACAATGTGCGGGCTTCGTTCGTTAACCTCAAAACCAGGGTACGTTGGTCAAGGCGACGTCTTGCTTTGGAAGGTCCGAAAAAACTTGCTTTTGTTTTAGTGCTTGAAATTCATGGACAAAGTATCCGAGAATGTATGTACAAAGTTGCAGAGGACAAATTTAAGAATTTTGGAAGATATCAAGCCAAAAGTAAAGTTAAGTTGATGGCTAAACTATTGAAGAATGTATGTACAAACTTTCAGCTGCCAATTCTAAGTATTTTGCAAGATACAAAACCAAAAGCAGAGAAATCTCGAGCAGGTAAGTTGACTCCAAAACTCGTTTGTTTTTAATTGCTTGAAACCCATGGATAAACTATCCAATAATATATGTACAAAGTTGCAGAGGCCAATTTTAAGTATTTTGGAAAATACAGAACCAAAAGCAGAGGAACGTCAAGCAGCTGTGTTGATTCCAAATATTCCTTGTTTTTCTTTTATTGCTTGAAATCCATGGATAAATTATTCAAAAATATTTGTACAAAGTTGCAGACGCCTATTCTAAGTATTTTGGAAGATACAAAGCTAAAAGCAGAGGAGGGTCAAACAGGTGTCTGAGTGCTTTCAAAAAATTGTTTCTTTTGCTTTATTGCTTGAAATCGATGGATAAACTATTGACGAATGTATATACCAAGTTGCAGCTGCCGATTCTAAGCATTTTAGAAGATACAAAACCAAATTCCATGGATAAACTATCCGAGAATGTACACTACCAACGAAAAGTTTCCGGATAAAACTTCAAAAAAGATCTGGAATGTTTTTTTTATGCCATTTCGCCGGAAGTCAACGTAGACTAATTTAACAAGCGGCATTTTTTAGAGGAACAATTCGGTTTCATTTCCTGATTCTTTAATTATTTTTACAAATTGTTTTTAGATTTAGACTCTATTTTGGGAACAGCTGTTTTTCGCCTTTTTCCCCTCTCTTCAGGTGCACCCATCTTCTAGAAGAATTTTTTTAAATACATTTTTACGATTGGATTCATAAAGGGGAAAATTTGAGCTTCAATTTCTTTTTTTGAAAAACCTTGAGCGATTGATGCTGTTTTTTGTGAAAAAAAGAGGAAATTTGAAAAATCCCATATAACAAAGAGGATTCATGAAAAACTTGAAGATAGCAAAAAGTTGCGTCTGTTTTTGATGAGTTCGAAGGAATTTTTTCAGAATGATTTTTTTCACAATTTTTTTTTTCATGTTGGAGCTGGTAAAAGAATTAGGAAAAAAAATCCTGTGTGTTGAAAATGATAAAATAAAGCATATTTTCCTCTTGAAATTTTATCAATAATCCCATCGTTCTTGAGTTATGATAATTGAATGATCTGAGCGCCGACCCAGAAAGTGAGAAAAAAAAATTTTGAGAAAAAAAATCGGACAAAATTCCTCTGAACTCAACAAAAATAGACGCAACTTTTTGCTATCTTGAAGTGTTTCATGAAGCCTCTTCGTTTCCGTGTTGTAGGGGAGCGTGGGGCTAGTTGTAACAGGGCTAAGTTGTAACACTCAATTTTGACCGGGAATTTAAAACATTTTGATTTAATTTTTTTGCTGAATGCACAAAAAGCCGCAAATGATTTGTAAATGTTGCCAGTCTTTTCATTGTTACAACTTGCCCCAAGCCTGTTACAACTAGCCCCAGACATGGGGTAAGTTGTAACAGCTCCCATTTTTTCAAAAAACGTTTGGTGTAAAAAATGGGTAAAGATTTGAAATTATTTTTCAATTGGAATTAGTGCTCAAATATATACTTTACAAACCCTCTTACTCACAATCTTCAAAGCATACATATTTTAGGTGTTACAGGTCTTTTTCTAAAATTTGTTACAACTAGCCCCACGCTCCCCTACGGGATTTTTCAAATTTCCTCTTTTTTCACGAAAAATAGGATAACTTTGGAAAAAAAAATCGCTCAATGTTTTTAAAAGGAGGAAATTGATGCTCAAACTTGCCTATTTAGTAATACAATCGTAAAAATGTATTTAAAAAAATTTCTCTAGAAGGTGGATCCACCTGGAGGGAGGGGAAAAATAATTGTTTTTAAAATAGAGTCCAAATCTAAAAACAAATTGTAAAAATAATAAAAAAATCAGGCGAAATGAAGCCAAATTCTTCCCCGTTAAAATGCCGCTTGTTAAATTAGGCTACGTTGACTTCCGGCTAAATGTTATAAAAAAACGTTCCAGACCTTTTTGAAGTTTTGTCCGGATTTCGCCGGTAGTGTATAAAAAGTTGAATACGCCAATTTTAAGTATTTTTGAAGATACAAAGCCAAAAGCAAAAGAACGTCAAGCAAGGGTGTGAGTGCTTACAAAAAAATTTGCACATTGCTTCCTCATCTTTATCCATAGTTCACTTAGCTTCCTTTAACACACGGTATGGCGATCAAATTTGGCTTCCTCATAAAGGAAGCTTTGTTAACTATTGAAAAATATTAGTAATCAATGTGCAAATTCGAACAATTTTCGCCAAATTTGATCACGAACAAACCTTGATAGCTATACAAGTATTGTACAAAGTTTCTGTGAAATATATTGAAAATTGTGTAAGTTAGAGTGCTTGCGCTATTTTTCAAAAAATTCAAAATTTCATACAATTTTAATCCCTCGATGGATTTTTTCCAAATTTAATAGCGAACAAACTTGATAGCTATACAAGTTCTGTACAAAGTTTCAGTGAAATATATTGAAAATTGTGCAAGTTAGAGCGCTTGCGCTATTTTTCAAAAAAATCAAAATTTTATAAAATTTTAATCCTTCGATAGATTTTTGCCAAATTTAATAGCGAACAACCTTCATAGCTATATTAACTCTGTGTAAAGTTTCAGTACAATATCTTAAAAATTGCGCAAGTTAGAGCGTTTAGGCGATTTTTCAAAAAATTTAAAATTTCATAAAATTTTAATCCCTCGATGGATTTTCGCCAAATTCAATACCAAACAACCTTAATAGCTATACTAATTCTGTACAAAGTTTGAGTGCAATATCTTGAAAATTGCAGAGGCTAGAACGTTTACGCCATTCTGGCAAAAACGAAAAAAGTCGATAAAATCTGAACACCCGTTATAATTTAAAAACAAAAATTTCATAACGAAGAGCAATTCGTGCTCGACAAGTGTGCCAAATTTTAGCTTGATATCTCAAAGCGTTTTCGAGTTATTAATCATTTACACACACACACACACACACACACATCCATCCGGACATTTTTTCTAAATATGATTTCTCGATGTTTTAGGACATTTTGAACATATTGGCATAAAAATCGCGAAAAAAATTTTTTTCACGAAAACAAAGCTTCCTTTATGAGGAAGCAAAATGCAACTTCCCCTAATTAAAGGTGCCAAAAAAAGAGATAATCCGCTTTTCCGCCATCCAGCTGTTTCAATTGGAAATTAGCCTATTCCAAATTGAAAGTCACGTAAATGTATCAAAAGGATAGTTTTGCGTCAAGCATCGCTGTCGAATCGTGCGAGCTTCTCATCGAGCAAACACTCGAATGTGCAAACATATAATTTGATAATCAGTGAAGAACACTCGAGAAACACTCGACGCTCTGTAGCGTTGGAGATCGTGAAGGGCGATTCGTCAAATTCGCGATGCAGTTTCTCGAGTGGTTTTTTCATCAGTAGCGAGGCACCTTTTTTCCAGTAGCACAAACGCCACAAACACAAGCTACTGG
>OX333071.1:4692269-4906158 GCA_946863875.1 Alloplasta piceator
GAGAGAGGTCCTTGGGGCACCCAAAGATTTTCACATTACTCCAAATCAGATATATTTCTTCGACTCTGCCTGTACAAGCACCCCTAGCATGTACATGGCATATATATGGGGCGTTTGATCCCAAATCGGGCAGTTTGAAAAACATTTTTTTTTCCTCAATTTTTATATATTTTTTAGTACCCATCAAAAGTGCCCTCCTGTTAAATTTTGAGATTTTTTTTATTACCCGTTCGCAAGATATTAAATTATAAAAAACCGCTCATTTTTTGGTTTTTTTGGCCATAACTTCTTTAATAATGATCCAAATTAAGTCTTTTTTTCGAAATTTTTGTGTTTATGGCCTTTGAAAAAAAATTAAAAAAATGTTCGACGTGTTTTTGAATAAGTTTTTGGAGTTTTAAATTTTAAATCGTGTTTTTGAAAGTGAGTGCATATTTTGATTTTTTTGAAATTTTTTTTATTTCAAACTTCTATCTATTTAACAACTTTTAAGACTAGTCCGGTCGCGGGCCTTCCACAATTCCTTTTTTTTCAATTTTTTCAAATTACAAAACAAAAGTTTTCTATAAATTATTATTAATATCAATTTTAGTTACTGTACACACTTTTTTTTATTATTTGGAATTAATTTTTACACTTTTTTATTATTAACAGATTTTCAAAATTAATAATTAATAATTAATAATTAATCGATGAGCAAATAACAACAGTTTAAGAATTGTATGACGGTATCGAACCCAAATAGTCTACCGAATATTGCTGTCAAAGTTTCACCAGCGAAACACTATTTAGATGCAAAAGAAAGATTTTATTTGCGATACAATACTGCAATGAGCAATACGCGAATAAATAAAAACTGTTGTTATTATTTTTCATAAACAGACTTAACGATTAATTATTAATTTTAAGAACCTGTTAAAAATAGAAAGGTGTCAAATTAAATTTTAATCTTATGCACTCACTTTTAAAAGCACGATTCAAAGTTTAAAACTCAAAAAACTTATTCAAAAGTACGTCGGATATTTTTTTGTATTTTTTTCTGCAAAGGGCATAGAAGACAAAAATTTACAAAAAAAACACTTAATTTGGAACATAATTAAAGAAGTTATGACCAAAAAACCGAAAAAGCCGTTTTTTTAAAAATTTAATATCTTGTGAACGGGTAATAAAAAAAATCCCAAAATTGAACAGAAAAGGTCTTTTGATGGGTACTAAAGAATATAAAAAATTGGGGAAAAAAAGAAAAAATATTTTCGAACTATCCGATTTGGGATGGAACGCCCCATATATAGATATATATAGGTACGAACCGGGGTAAAAAAGTAATTTGGTGGGACCTTCGCTTGCGTGGTTACGCCAGTACCTTTTTCGTCTCCTCCCCCCCCCCTCCCCCCCGCTAAATGATTAATGCCCCGCGGGAAAGACGGGGGTGAAAAAAGGGAGGGCACGCGCTTTCGCGGTCAGGATGAAAATCCAATCAGCGAAAAGTCGATCTCGCATTTGCTCGCAAGGTCCACCGAACTTTTGGCTCTTTCTATTCGGCTTTAATTCTTATTGTCTCGAACGACCTAATTCAAGGTGAAATAAATTTTACGTGTTTCCTATCGTCGAAAGAGACGGCAAAAATGTACCTGTTTTGGGAGAAATTCAAAAAATATACTAGCGTTTAGTGTACAGCATTTGAGATAAAGTTGAATGAAATAAAAAAAAATGTTTAGACCCATCATCGGGGCCTTGTCTATTTGCAAATTGACTTTGGATGATCCGTGCACCTTAAATTTTTATTTTCGTCATTTAGGGGTTCATATTAATCGGAAATTGTTCGGGAATACGAATATCCTATTTTCATGCCATTAACTTTTTACCATAGGGATATCGTCCCATCAATTTTTTATTGAAGGGTTTTTTTTTTATTTCATAATAGGATGCTGATGTTGAAAAAAGCTCCCTGGGAAATAAAAGTGCAATTTTCAATATTCAAAATTTTATATATTTTTTTATACTATATTTGTTATTTCTCACGATTGGGAAATTTTTCCTAGCTATTCAGAGACATTCCATTGCCACTGGAATGTCATTGTTGGTGTGACACACGTCGAACTGGCACGCGTCCTCTTCACGCCATTTTCTTACAAAAAAATCTTTTCCCTGGCGGGATTTTCAATTCTCCATCTCTCTTTCTCTCTGTATTAGTCGTGCTTTCACGTCTCTGTATATCCTCTATACCTTTGCATCATCCATCCACTCTTCGTGCAAAAGAAAGAACGTGATAGTTGTGTGTAGAGAGTTAGCGATGGCTCCGTCCTACACATGTCGAGAAGTCACGACGACAACGAGAGGACGAAGAGAAAGAGAGAGATTGGGAGACAAGAAGAGAGAGAGAGAGAGAGAGAGAGAGAGAGAGAGAGAGAGAGAGAGAGAGAGAGAGAGAGAGAGAGAGAGAGAGAGCGAGAGAGAGGATGAGGAGACACCTATCCTCAACAATCTAAGCATCTTGACTCGATGTTCAACCCACGACGACCACTTGTCGCTTCTCTCTTGCGTTGCGGAATTCGATTTACAACTCGATATCGTCCGACTATTACGTATCTTCACTACTTGAATCGGCTAATAGCTTTTGCGGCGTCGTGCTACATAATGGACAAGCATCGTCTACTCGTCCATTGTGTACGTCGACCGATGGTAAACAAAATGGCTCCCCGCATCGTCAATTATACGCGTCAAATTGTACCTCGTAGTCCTCTTGTATTGTAAACTAGAAGACTGTCTGACTATTTCTCACCTGTTCCACTTGATTATGCGATATTTTCATTGTTCACCCACCGTTATCATAATTATCGGTTGGACGTGGCGTTTCTATGAATGTACTGCTTGATTCGACGAGATTTACAAAGTTTCAATTAGCCGCAAAGAAGTCTTGCGTCTGTCATCTCATGAAAATTGAAAAATATACCATTTCTAGAGTCATGCTGAAGAATAATCTGTTTTTCCATCGTATATCCACCAATGCCAAATGAAATGGCTTCTAAAACTTGAAATTCGAGTGTCAAATAGTATTTCATGGCGATTTCGAACGTGAACTTGAATATAGTTGCTCGTCTGACTATTTCGTATTTATACTACTTGATTTTATGATATTACTAGAGTTTCATCGCCATTATCGTAATTATTCGGTCAAACGTTATTCAGTGAAACAGACATATTGTTTCCAGAGATGTACTACTTCATTCAACAGGATTGACAAATGTGCAATACGCAGCAAAAAGATTTTTTAAAATTATTTCTTGAAAATGATCATGAAAATGATTTTTGTTTAAATATTCGGGAGTTATGATTTATAGTGGATATTCGTCGTCTGTTCATTCATCCTGCATCGATGGCAAATGAAAAAACTTTTTGAACTTCAATTTTAAGTGCCAAATAGTGTCATTTTCGTGGGTGAAGTAGAAGACGCCTGATTGTCTGACTAAATCGTACCTGTACTACTTGATTCTTCAATATTTCTCTTATTTCATCGCCAATGTCCTGACTATCGATCGGGCGTCAAATAGTGTCAAATAGTATTTCATGGTGATCGCGAACGTGAACTTGAAGATAGTTGCTCGTCTGACTATTTCGTATTTATACTACTTGATTTTATGATATTACTGGAGTTTCATCGCCATTATGATAATTATACGTTCAAACTTTATTCATTCAAACAGACACATTGTTTCCATGGATGTACTACTTCATTCAACAATATTGACAAATATGCAATACGCAGCAAAACGTTTATCTTTGATTATTTCTTGAAAATGATCATGAAAATGATTTTTTTTTTAATATTCGGGAGTTATGATTTATAATGGGCATTCATCGTTTATTCATTCATCATGCATCGATGGCAAATGAAAACGCTTCTCGAACTTCAAGTTTAAGTGTCAAATAGTGTCATTTTTGTGCGTGAAGTAGAAGACGCCTGATTGTCTGACTAAATCGTACCTGTACTACTTGATTCCCCAATATCTCTCTTATATCATCGCCAATGTCCTGACTATCGATCAGGCGTCTTGTTTCAATGAATGCTCGATTAATCAGCATTGCCAATCGTTTATTAAGCAGAGAAATACATTTTTCCTCAACTGCCTTGCAACAATTAAAAAATTATTGTTTCCTGAATTGCATGTATCGAATGGTAAATTGCAATTTTTTTTTTTCATCTCATACGATAAATTTTCATTTTCCACATCTCTGCCCTCAACATTTCGACGCTTCTTGATGAAAAATTGGGCGCGTTTTGCCATTTTTTTTTCACTTACCAGTTTAACCCCTCCACTTAGGCTGTTCGAGAAGACGCGCGGTGATATATCGTGTGCGCAAGAGCCTGCGGCATGCATCTTATTCGTTTCTCCGCAATGGCGAGATAGAGTGAGGAAAAGAGAGTTTACCAGAAAATTGTCCCGAGCAGGCAGACGAAATTTTTCTTCTTTTTGTACGAAATGCACGAGAATCCGGCAAGGGAGTCTGGAGCCGACGATCTTGAGATACACACAGGAAATAGAGGGGAGAGGGTCGAAGACGACGTTTTCCCTTTAGGCCCGCCGGCAAGAATATATTTCAATTCGTCCTCGTTCTTTCTCTTTCCATCAAGTTTCTCCCTCGAGACGATCAGCGAACGTTACGTGATATAGACCAACTGACATAATATATCTCATTGCTCATCGTATATACAAAATTCCACCTTTAAAAAAACATCTGTAAAATAGATAATCTACAATTTACAAGAATCTTCATGAAACTCAGATTTCTTCACAATTCCATTAACCCATTCCATTAAACAACTCCATTACAACCCTAATTTTCATGCTTGCAAAATAAAAACCCTTTTAATCCTCATGAAATTACAACCCTTAGCGACTTCAAGTTCCTAGGATCACAATCCTTGACGTTTTTATGCTCACAAAATTACAACCATCACAATTACAACCCTTAACGTTTGCTTTGTATTGGAATTACTCTTGAGGTTTCAATGCTTTGAGAATTTCAATCCTTGATGTTACAATGCTTCTAAAATGACAACCCTCAACTCTTTCATGCTTGCAAAATTAAAGTCATTTTATTTCTCGTGAAATTACAAACCTTAGCGATTTCATACTCCCTTGATGTTTTTATGCTAACAAAATTACGACCATCACAATTACAACCCTTAACGTTTGTCTTGTATTGGAATTACTCTTAAGGTTTCAATGCTTTTAGAATTTTAACCCTTGATGTTTCAATGCTACTAAAATAAAAACCCTTAACTCTTCCATGTTCGCAAAATAAAAAACCTGTTAATCCTCATGAAATTACAACCCTTAGCTATTTCATGCTCCCAGGATCACAATCCTCGACGTTTTTATACTCACACAATTACGACCATCACAATTACAACCCTTAATGTTTGCTTTCAAGTGGAATTACTCTGGAAGTTTCAATGCTGTTATAATTTCAACCCTTGACATTTTAATGTTTTCAAAATAACAACCCTTAACTCTTGTATGCTCTCAAAATTAGAAGCTTCCACATTTAAGCTTCTAGCTCGATACCTTCAAGTTTCAACCCTTATGGATATTGAAAATTTCATGCAGATCGACGTCCGATACTCCGTATAGATCAGACTTTGGATTTGAACAAAACAATGGCGTTGTCTCGCTGTCTGATAGGGGTTGCTGCTTTGTGGCTCGCGAACAAGACCGTACATTAAACATACAGCATGGACGAAGGAAATTTCGGACAGAAAGGGTGGGGTTTAAATCGCAGGAACATCGGTATAGTGTTTAACATTGTGTTGCATCCGAATCGGGGTTTCCTCAACCAAAACGCTTGTTCTCGTCTTTCCCGGCACCGAGTTTCGTCCTGCAACATATTCATCCTCACAAGAGAGAAAGAGAGAGAGAGAGAGAGAGAGAGAGAGAGAGAGAGAGAGAGAGAGAGAGGATTTCACATTTCCGAGCTCTACTGCACCCGGGAAAATATTATCCACGGTCGCAGACCGGACCGTGGCGCACCCCCGTGCCGGAAAATGTCGTCGTTTTGATTGTGTGCTCCCCTTTCCTAGATGCCATTTTCAGGATCAAGGAAATAACGATTCCATCACAGAGCATGTATATTAGACTGTGTGGAAAAAAATCGATATATTTTTTTTCGGTTGCATCCACCAAAAAAAAGGTGAAATAAGGTGAAAAATGAAGAATCCCCGAAGGAGAGCTCAAAAAAAAATTATTCCGAACGGCGCATTGCATTTGAATATTTTCCATAAGAATAACACAGGAAAATATTGGCACTTCTGAACGTCGTAGTAGAACTCTTTAGGAAAAAATCTCACAAAAAAGTCATTACGATATTCTGATAGAGAATTGAATTCCCTACAAAAAAAGTTATTACGAACAATTAGCTTAGATCAACCGTTCGAGTGGTATCGCTGTCTGAAATTGAATTGATAGAAGAAAAAAAATTCAAAAGACTGCAAAATCGAGTTTTTCGAATTTTTCGCTTTACGAAAAAACTTTTTGGGGTTTTTGTTTGTAGAGAATATTCTGCTCTACCATACAATTTGCATGGAATCTCTCTCAAAATATTTCTCTAATACAAAAAAGAATCAAGTACAACAAGACATATAAAAGAAACGACGTCCATCATTGATCGTGTTTCGAAAAGTTTCATTGAATGAATTTGGTTTAATAAGATAAAATAAATTGTTTTTACATTATAATGCTTAATAATCATCGTTCCTTGTTTTAAGAGTCTGTTTTTTGCAATTGGGGTATTTCTGTCGATGATTTCGCACTATGCCCAATAAACAGCGATACCACTTGAACGGTTGTTCCAAGCTAATTGTTCATAAGAACTTTTTTTGTAGGGAATTCAATTCTCTATCAGAATATCATAATGACATTTTTGTGAGATTTTTTTCTGAAGAGTTCTACTACGACGTTCAGAAGTGCCAATATTTTCCTGTGTTATTCTTATGGAAAATATTAAAATGCAATGCGCCGTTCGAAATAATTTTTTTTGAGCTCTCCTTCGGGGGTTCTTCATTTTTTACCTTAATTCACTTCTTTTTTGGTGGATACTTCCGAAAAAAAAATAGATTTTTTTCCGCACGGTCTAATGTATATAATATTATTATGTGACATGTAAAAATCGAAGAATTCCATTTTTTTATGAAAAAAAATCCAAAATAAACCATAAATACGTAAATTCCAGAGCGAACATAGCGCTGGATAATAAATATCTTCCGACTGATTTATATGTCTATATTATAGACTACCCTTCAGATTCCGGTGAGCAAAAAATCTCATAATTCGATGAGGAAAAAAAACCAAAAATATCTCGAAGCTTCATTTATAACGGAATTTCGTTAATCGCCCTGGCCATAATAATTCAAGGGGTGCGCGCCGTGGTGTGGCCGGAGAGAAAAAAAAGGGACGATAAAGAAAAGCTTCGTTCGGTTATTGGAAGATGTAATTTATTCTCTTTCCGCTGCCTCGGAAACTACAAAGTATTTTTTTAGTTGTTTTTTTTGCCGCTCAACGTAAAATATGTCACGAGTTAGGCCGAGGCTATTTTTCCGGAGAATTTATCATCTGGCGATTAGAAAAATCTATGAATTTTTAGAGAATTAAAAAACTAAGAGATAGGAATTTCCCTTCGTATGAGAATGATGAAAATATCAAAAAAATTAAATATTAAAATAAATTGATACAAATATTAACGATAATTAATATATCAAAATATAATATAATACAATATTGTTTAATATAATATCAATAAGCATTGAGTGAATTTTCATGTCAAAGGGTTGAAAAACGTGTATTCCGTCGCAGATGCGTTTCGTTGGAGAAAAACTACAGCCTGCATTTAAATCGATATACGATATATGATATATTCGCGTGTATCGAGAGTAGCTGTCACGTATCCTCTTAAGGAATACATAGCATTAGGTTGGAGGAAGAGATGCGATAGTGGGATAAGAAAGATACCGATCTGTCTGCATATCAATGGACGTTTCTACTTGCTATACAGGCCTCCGATTCGTCAAGTGAATTTCAGCATTGTCCACGCCTCGATATTTATTTCCTTCCTCGATTCCCTGATAAAAATTCATCATCAACAAAAAAAAACATATCGTTCCAAACGCCGGAAATAAAAATGGCTACTCTCCCAAAATATCTGGATCGAAAAAAAAATCCATTGGTTCACAAAAATCGATGCCAATTTTTTAAATTGGCAAGTTGCGTCTCGATTCTGTGCTCATTCTTTTCGTAATCGTTCAGGCTTCAAAATGACGCTTGGTTCATGAGATTACAATGATTTTTCAATTTTTAACAGATTTTTAAAGTCGTACCATTGATTTGTCGCCAATCTTCCAAATCTCTTTCGCGCGTTTTCGTCCATTTTTTACAAGCTTCTATTTAGCTTCACCTGTGTCTGTCTGTCTGTAATCAAATCTTACAAGTTAGATTTGACCCACTTCCCGGTTTCCGATTGAGTTAAAATTTGTCATGCATATGTAAATCGGATGACAATGCAATATTATCACAAAAAATTTGCAATTTTTTTGCAAAAAAGATGTTTTGCAAAATTGTTTGCAAAAAAACTTTTTTGCCAAACTTTGTTTGCAAAATGGTTTTAAGCAATTGATTTTGCGAAATCCACGAAAATTTTGCGCAACAGTCCAACAACATTTTTCCAACAAATATTCTGAAAACATTTTTTTGCATAAATTTTGCAGAAAAATGTTGCAAATTAATTGTGTAAAATAATTTTGTCTAACAAATTTTGCAAAATAATTTTTGTGCCAAAAATTTGGCAAAACTTTTTTTGCAAAAAATTATGCGAAACTAGATATACATTACTAAACTAGTTATTTAACATCATAAATACTAAAAAGTAAAAAATAAACAAACAAACAAAAACGTTAAACAAGCTTTTATTAGTTGTTAATAAAAAATAATTAAAAACTTGAAAATAAAGCTTTTCCGATTGGAAATAAGTTTTCAAATAAAAGCGTGTTACATTTTAAGGGCAAGAAAAAAACAGGGTGTAACACGCTTTTATTTAAAAACTTATTTTCAATCGGAAAAGCTTTATTTTTAAGTTTTTAATTATTTTTTATTAACAACTAATGAAAACTTGTTTAAAAAAACAAAAAATTCGTTTTTTTTAGTTGCGTCGCAGCTAGAAAAATTCAACGATTCGTAGTAACCCCGTCAAGATCTGATCCACTACAAATGCTGGTGTATGATACAGGTGAGAAGCAAATATCACGTTTCAGGCTGAAATGCATAGCATCGAGTCTCCGCGCTGAGGGAGAAAAAGGAGGAAAGAAGGAAGGAGCCGGTCGATTTACATCTGTGAAGATGTTCATTGACAATCCGAACACGCGACACTCTACTACGTGGAATAAAAAGTTTCATGCTACCGTATATTAAAAAAAATATATAACATCAATACGTCGATGTAATTTTATAAATTTTAATACAATTCTATGCATTATTTATATCAACGTAGATAGATTACCAATCGCTTCGATGGAATTCGCGAATCGATGATATTATAACAAGAAAAAATATCACAAGAAAAATTATTTTTTTACAATATTTAGAAACATTTTTAAAAAAGGGATTAACCAAAAGAACATTATTATTAACATTTCATCGAGATTTTCGGCGTAAAGGAAAATTCATAAACCGATGCACGAAAATTAGAAGCAAGTAAACTAAACAAATTTCGAATGCGAGAAAATTAAAAAAAAAATCGAAAAAAAATATAATTTCAAAATCATCTTTAGGATTCTTTGAAAATAGTGCAGTGTGAAAAATCAAATTTCCTATTTCTTTCCTTGTTTTTCCTTCCTTGAATCATTTTTTGGAGATATTTTCGTTATGTGATTTTATAAAAATATTTTTTAATCATAAAATAACATATCCTTGGCAATGTGTTCGCCGGAAGTCATCGACTTAATACTCAGTCTTTCCCACCCGTAAACTACACCATGTCGACTTTATTCTTCAATTTTCATTGGGTCATTCCATGTCAAATCAACCACGAGTTGGAATCGACCCCTTTCAATTTCGATGAAATTCGATCAAAAGTTTTCGTTTTTAATAAAAAGAAGTTCTACCAAAGGAAAAAAAATTTTTTTTTTCGAAAGATATGCAAAATTCAAAACTTCACAATTTTTCAAATCTTTCAAGTTTATTTTTTAAATGTCTCGAAAACTTTTATAGTTACGAAAAATTGTTCTGAATTCGTCTTAAGGAGTATATTTGGGGCTACGAAAAAAAATAATATTCCGAAAAAAAATTTTGAAAAATGAGTTTGGAGAATTTTGAATTTTTAAAAATCGTGATAATCCAAGTTCAACATTAAATTTATGGTTCAATTTTTTTTATGTAATACCTTGTACTGATCTTAAAAGATCCTGAAATTTTCAGAATGGTGTTTTTTCGTTTCAAAAACATAAATTTTTGAATTTTGGTAGAAAAAACTGGTTTTTTTTACCTCTCAGTTAAGTAAAGTTGAGCAATCATGTAGTTTTGTAATTTTGAGCAGTAAAAAATTCAAAAGTAACAGTATTTTCGGAACAAACAATTTTTTTTTACCAAAATTCAACAATGTATATTTTTGAAGCAAAAAAACACCATCCTGAAAATTTCAGAATCTTTTAAGATCAGGGCAAGGTATTATATTTAAAAAAATTAACCAAAAATTTAATGTAATGTTGATCGTGGATTTACACGATTTAAAAAAATTTAAAAATTCATATTTTTGAAAATTCAAAATTCTTCAAATTCATCATTTAAAAAAAATTTGTTTCGGAATATTTTTTTTTTCCGTAGCCCCAAGTATACTCTTTCAGTCAAATTCCGAACGATTTTTCGTAACTATAATAGGTTTTCAAGATATTTGAGAAATAAACTTGAAAGATTTGGAAAATTTTGAATTTTGCATAACTTTCGAAAAAAATTTTTTAACTTTTTTTCCTTTGGTAGAACTTTGTTTTATTAAAAACGAAAACTTCTGACCGAATTTCATCGAAATTGAAAGGGGTCGAGTCCAACTCTTGGTCGATTTGACATGGAATGACCCCGTTGGATTTTAGTATTTTTATTCCTTCCGAATTTACGGCGAACATTTTCATTCGTCTTTCCACAAATTTATTACCACACTTTTAAGGATATTACAATTCGTCACATACGCGACTAAATAGGCCACTTCCGCTTGATCCGCGTTAACGCAGTTAATACTCATGCGTGTGTAATTAGTCTGCTTGTGCTTTGTTTAAATACTCTCAAAGCCCAACCCCTTTCGGCCCCCCGCCTCGACTATCTCACTAGTCCTTGTACGTGAAAAGCCGAGGGTAAATGTAAATCCAGCAACCCCCTTTTTCAGCCCATCCCACTCTCTCCCTCCAATTCTGACTCCGTCGTCCATGTTTCCCCACGAAGCTGCAATGTATGCCGCATACATCCAGCAACATTTGCGCGATGTGTGTGTAAAAATGAGATTGTATTGCGTGCTAAGCTATATGTTACGGGGGCGCGTACACCTGTAAGCAGCATATTTTCCGACCCAATACAGACACGTTCTCCACCCCACTGTGGGCTTTATAAGCCCCTCTCCTCTACCCCTTAATGCTGATATTCGGTGCGGAGGGAAAAGGAGGGAGGGAGATAGGGGATGATACGGTCCACAGTCGTATAACATAACGTCAACGGATGGAGAGAGAGAGAGAGAGAGAGAGAGAGAGAGAGAGAGAGAGAGAGAGAGAGAGAGAGAGAGAGAGGGAGAGATAGGAGTGAATGTGGGGTGGTTTTTCAGTGGGGTGCGCGACGCTCAGAAAGGAGGAGCGAGCTCAAATTTCACATTCAGCGTGGCACTCGGCCCGCTGCATCGAATTACCTGGCCTATGCGGTCCTTCATACGTACATGTATGTATATTTATATATGTAGCCATATATCTCTATTATATATTGTATGGAGACCCTTATATACATGAACGACCGCATCTCTCGCTTTTCCGCTACGAACTTCACGGACACCCCCAAAGTCCCTGCCCGTGTATAAGTATGTATTTCCATTCGTATTTGCACATTATATATGTGTATACAACCACGGATACATGCGTTTTATTCCCTCTCTCTCGTCGTGACATTTTTTTTTTCAATATTCTTCAAAAGAAATTTACGCATTTTTCGTCACACAAAGAATCTTACTACAAAGAGCCACTGAGTATTCACTGAAAGTAATTCCGAATGATAATTCACAATGAAAAGTTCGAAGAAACCTTCGTCGATAATAGCGATTCCTAATTTATCGACCAAAGTGACTTCTCGGTGGTTTATCTGTTATTGCGCTTTACCGAAAATTTTCATGTGGCAATATATAGGTATCAAATCATCCCTTGGGAGGCTGTGAATCACTCTCGTCGGACGAAAAGGATATTTCTTTGAGAAAATATTGGAATCAGCATGAATCTTCGTTTTTATATGTTCCGAATATAGTGAAATATAAAAAAAAGGTAACTGACCGAAGAGGCAAAAGGAAGGGATGAAATTAGTCCCTTTTTTTAATTCATTATCCTGAAAAATTTCCAATTACCGATTTTTCAATAATAATCGATATTATTGGACGTCAATGCTCTTTTCTTAAGGGAGTATTATGGTCTCGAATTTTGAAAAAATAATTTTTTTTTTGTATATTCTTAAAGTTCAGACCTTTCAGAATGTATTCTCGAAAATAAATTTTTTAATTCTAATAATTTACGGAATTATAGCTGTTTTAGTGAGCGTTGGAGCAAATCGGACTATACAGGGTGTCCCAAGAATGAAGGACCCTACGGTGAGGGTAGATTCGTGATGTAATATCGAGTAAAAAAATTCTTTGCCATTTTTTGATATTTTGAACCCCTGAATTGTTATTAATTAAATTAATAACAATTCAGAAGTTAAAAATATCAAAAAATTACAAAGGACTTTTCTACTCCAGATTACGTTATTAATTAATTAAATTAATAACAATTCAGGGGTTTAAAATATCAAAAAATGGCAAAAGACTCTTCTGCTCGATATTATGTCACGAATCTACCCTCACGGTATTGCCCTTTATTCCTGGGACACCCTGTATATAGACGTTTGTGTCAAAACGACTTTTCGCAACACGTCCGACATGATATCTCAAGTTCTACTGAACCGATTTGCTTCAAAATTTTTACCAATCTTCAATGTATAACCATCTATCACCCCTACCAATTTTGTATCAAAATTATTTTTTTTACTATTGTAAAAAAATTAAAAACTGAAAAAAAGAGTCGCAAAACGCCTTTTTTTGTTCAGAGAGCCGCGATTTCGCTGATTTTTTTTCCGTTTTCTCTGAGATAGCGGCTATAACGACATTCTTACTAATTAAGAACCTTTTTTTAAATTTTGTATCGCATAACTAGAAAGGTTACAATCGTGTCAGCCAGCCCACCCCTTTTTTTAGCCCCAACTTAACCTACTTATAACTTATTTCAATTTCATTTTTTTTCTCGACGATTTTTTTCGTTTATCGTCAAAATATTAATAAACATGGTGTAAAAAAAGTAAAAATATTTTTTGTTTCTTTGCTTATCAACCTCGAGTAAACGTTCAAAATGTATGTCTCTAGATCGGAATACCACTTATTCAAAATCGCTCGTCCCCAAGGTCACGAGATTCAGTTGTAACGCGTGTACAACGTTGAAGGGACGAAAAGTGACGTTCGGTAATCGGAGAAATAAGTCTCGTCAAATTTGAGACGGAAGAGACAGTCGTGCGGAAGAAGCGACGGGAAAAGGACGCGACGGGAAGGGAGATACGTGAAGAAGGAGAGAAGGCGTTGGAGTATATCAGCATAAGAAGAGAGGGGAAAAAAAAGAAGCCGAGAGGGTGGAAGGAAAGAGTCCTCTACGGTTATTCGCCGACGGGACTCTCGCTCGACTCCACTCACTGTTCCATTTCGCGACGTTCCTCTTTCTCTCCTTGTCCACTCGGCCAAACTCCTTTGCTCTTCTTTGCGCTCTCTTCTGGGGCTCTGTGTGTTCCACGCTGCCCTATGCTTCTCGGGAGTCGGTCAAGCGCTTATAAAGGAGACATTGGAATGATATATGGGCAAGCATGGCAGAGCCGCAGCTCGGCCGAGAGTGGGAGAGAGAGAGCGAGAGAGAGAGAGAGAGAGAAAGAGGGGGGGGAGGCAAAGGAACCGCGTCGAATTGGGTCGTTCGCTGCTGGGCTTTTCTTCCCCACCCTCCACCCTCGCTATATATCCGCACGAGAGTTATTTCTCGTCGTCGACGACGACGACGACGACCGTTCTCTTCCTCCTCATTGTCCTCCTTATTCGTTGATATCAATAGATTAGATCTAGTAGCTCGTATAGTATAATGCCCATAGATATATGTATACGAACATCACCGTCGTAACTTGAAACTCCGCGTAGCATTCAGATTATGGGCGCTTCATTGGCTTGCGGATATAAAATCGTCGTTTCACCGAACGCTTGACTGAGACAGTGAGTCATTAACATCCGAAAAAGTTTACATTTGCGATTTTTTAAAAATTGATATTATAGGGGAAGGAGGGGCAAAATGAACACTACCCTGAAATTTTTTTTTTGTTTTTCAGAAATCTATTTTAATTTAGTTGGGTTGTTCCATGTCAAATCGACCAAGAGTTGGAATCAACCCCTTTCAATTTTGATGAAATTTGGTCAGAAGTTTTTGTTTTTAATAAAACAAAGTTCTACCAGAGGAAAAAAATTAAAAATTTTTTTTTCGAAAGTTATACAAGATTCAAAATTACACAATTTTTTTAATCTTTCAAATTTATTTTTTAAATACCTCGAAAACTCTTATAGTTACGAAAAAAACGTTCTAGATTCGTCTTGAAGGGTATACTTGTGGCTACGAAAAAAAAATATTCCGAACATTTTTTTTTTAAATCATGAATTTGGGGAATTTTGAATTTCTAAAAATCGTGCAAATTCACTTTCACCATTAAATTTTTGGTTCCATTTTTTTTATATAATACGTTGTACTGATCTAAAAAGATCCTAAAATTTTCAGAAGGTGGTTTTTATTTTTTCGAAAATATGAGTTTTTGAACTCTTAAGAATCGTGTGAATCCATGATCATCATTAAAATTTTTGGGTACATTTTTTTATATAATACCTTGTACTGATCTTAAAAGATCCTGAAAATTTCAGGATCTTTTAATTTTGGTAGAAATCATTTTTTTTTTTCAAAATTCAAATATTTATATTTTTGAAACAAAAAAACACCATTCTGAAAATGTCAGGATCTTTTAAGATAAGTACAAGGTATGATATAAAAAAAATTAACCTCTGAAAAATTTTTTAGCTCTTCATAGGAAATTTTCATGAAAATATTAAATCTACATCTGATTCTGTGTGAGTGAGTTTATTTAGGTATATTAACTCCAATTATAACCTTAATTCCTTCATTTCCTAATTTTTTGAATTAAACAATTTCTTCAAATAATTTTTTCCCTCACTTCTTCTGATTCGTACAGAAATATAGTATTTTATAAAGTGAGATTCAAAGAACATTTGGGCTTTTTTTGCTAAAGTGATAGAAATGATTGAAAAAAATGATCGATGGAAGGAATTATTGAAATATGAAATTAAAATAAAATAATAATATAATAATATAATTAGTAATAATAAATAATGATAATATAATTAAATTATATCAATATATAATTATTTATATCAATAACAATTAAAAATTATAAATGTTATTAAAAATAATATCTAAAAACCGATTCAACTCACGACAATCTTGATTCTTTTTTTAAAATAAAAAATTCATAAGTTTCAATCGGAATTATGCTCTACAAAGTGCGGCAGAAATTATTTCTTAAACTTTGCAGGTATCCTCGCAAAAAAATTTGCAAAAGTTTGGCTTTTTTCGAGGATCCAACTCTGGGTGCAATTCCTTGAGTGTCGGATAGTGTGTATGAGATATCCTATAAATGTGCTTTTTCGCCGTTACGACGCTGTAGTGAAGTCAGAAATATCTCGTGGTAATTTCTGGCGTGCATCCGATCTGTTCTTCCTTCGGGCGACGTGAGCGAGACGACGGCTGACGTTTTCTTCGTCATTGCCAGTGGCTCTTTAATCTCCTCCTCCTCCTCCTCCTCCTGCTCCTCCTCCTCCGCCTCCTCCTCCTCCTCCTCCTCCTCCTCCTCCTCCTCCTCCTCCTCCTCCTCCTCCTCCTCCTCCTCCTCCTCCTCCACCTCCGCCTCCTCCTCCTCCTCCTCCTCCTCCTCCTCCTCCTCCTCCTCCTCCTTCTCCTCCTCCCCCTCCTCCTCCTCCTCCTCCTCCTCCTCCTCCTTCTCCTCCTCCTCCTCCTCTTCGCTATATCATTTCATCTCGCGAAGCTTTTTTTCCTTCTTCCCATCAAAGTCCGCGTTTCGGTGTCTCGAACAAGCGTTGATTCCCGCGCGATTCGGGAACCTCGGCATCGATTACGAGGTGCCCAAGGCACCGCAAAACGCGACGAAAACGAGACGGAACGCCTTCCCCCAGGTGCAGGCATTTATAGGAATAGACGAAAAAATGGATTATTTCTGCTAGAGTTGTCAGGATAGTAATGAAAAAAAAAAACGCTTTTTGAAAAAAAAAAGGAAAAAGCCTACAAGCTTTATGCTATTGGTCAAGAGATGTTCCTTGTTTCAAGAAAACAAAAATTGCAGAAAATTCATTTAAAAAAGAAAGAGAAAGAAAAAGGTCTCTTTATGAATTATTTAAACAAATTGAGAATTACACACTTCCCAAAAAATGATAAATACAAATTGACGCCATTTAAAAAAAGTTGATGATATAAAAGGCCTCGTTGCTCAGTGTGTAAAAATACAAAATGGTGACTGTTTTTGCAGAAAATAAAAAACAGGACAATTGAATGAAAGAAGAAAATTTAAATAATGAATTTTGAGAAACTTAAATTTTAAATTGCTTTCAAAATTGAACTAAATAGTGTCGTTAATATATTAACGAGCTCTGCAGAAAAAAAAGGAAAATTGAAGAAATCAGTTTATCAGGGATGAATGGGCGTAATGGACGATGGAGAATATAACGTTTTGGAAGGGTGAAGGACAATGTCAGCGATTAAGGGAGGTGAATCCGTGTTGGGAGTTTGTACACGAGTGGAGAGAATGCATGGAAAAATGGGGATGCTGGAGAAGGGGAATAAAAGCAATGGGGGAAGGTTTATGAATAAAGGGAGTTAGAAGAAAGGACGAAAACGATATATATACGTATGGATCACGATTTCGATAGAGAGGGAGAGTGAAAGAGGGAGGTGTGGGAGAGGGAAAAACCCGACGCTTTCATTTTACAGACACACACATGTGAATTCGGCCCCAGAGTCCTGTGTGTCAGGTGGGAAAACCCTCCGGTTGGATCGCGAGAGTGAGAAAAGGGAGGATTGGTCGAAGGCGTAGGGGTTGCGAGGGTTGGTATGGATATATATACATGGACGAGGAATTGCGAAGAAAGGATGAGGGAAGAGAGTAAAGGGGAAGGCGTGTGGGTGACCCGAATACGTCTTCCTCGAGGGCACAATCTCTGAACATCTTCTTCTGGTAATGCCTCATGCGAATTTCTGTACCACGGCCAGACCCGTTGTGAATTTATACGTTTATATACAGTGATACGTCCGCGCAATGTGTATAAATACATGCCGCATCTCTCTGTATGATAATAATGTCGCTCATTAGTCATGTCCAGACTTTCTGACCCTCGCGAGTTCAGTCCAGGATCCCCGATCCTTTGCATATTTAGGGCTCCCCAACACCTGAATTGAGTCTCGGGCCCCTGGGTCTTCTACGTTGAATTAAGGGGCCCAAACAGCCCTTGACATGTTCATTAGGGTGGGCCGAAAATCCGCTTTTTTGAAATTCTTTCAGCAATACCGAAAATATTGTTCATTATGCTACAAAAAAAATCTGTGTGAAGGGAAAAAAATTCGAGTCAACATCTTAGGCTCGCCCAAGTCCGTTAACGTTCAAATCGTTGAAAAAAAAATTACTCGGCTTATTTTTATTGGAAATTTAATTCTCTACAAACAAGGTCCTTATATTAAATCATGTAGGATCGATAGTTTCTAAGATAATTGCTGTTTGAGTGAAAAGTTTGCCATTTTCCTCTAGATTTATATTTGTTATGGGTAAAAAAATATTTGATAAACTTTTTATTTCATAGGAAATTCAATTCTCTACAAAAAAAAGTCCTTATATGAATTCATGTAGGATTGATTGTATCTAAGACAATTGCAATTTAGTAAAAAAATTGTAATTTTCCTCTATATATGGGGCATTCCACGACAAATCACGTGGTCATCGGCCTGAACCCCTCGGATTTTGATGTCCATTGAATTGTGGGTTTCGATTGGCCCAAAATATGACGTCAAATTTTTAGAAATTTTTATTTCATTTTTTAGGGGTTGCCCGACCGAAAAATCGTTAAATTGAGGGAAAACACAAAGAGGGGCCTTTTTTAAATTATTGAATTTTTTTTTCAAAGAAACTAGGGCCCAAAACAGAAATTTTCGTCATAGTTCGATAATGGGACAAAAATAATTACTATTTTTTTTTAAATTATAATTATAATGTTTAAAATTTTTAAAAAATTTATCTGGTTTTTTCGAGGTCGTCGAGGCTAATAAAGTGTCGAAAAAAGTTATTGTTTCACTCTTAAACCAAGAAAAAAGTGAAGAAAATATTTTTGTCGTTGTTATTGTCACTACAAGAAACAATTAAAACAAAAAATTATATAAATAAATAAATAAAAATCCAAAAAGAAAATAGTAATTATTTTTGTCCCATTATCGAGCCATGACGAAAATTTCTGTTTTGGGTCCTAGTTTCTGTGAAAAAATTTCAATAATTTAAAAAAGGCCCCTTTTTGTGTTTTCCCTCAATTTAATGATTTTTCGCTCGGGCAACCCCTAAAAAATGAAATAAAAATTTCGAAGGTCATATTTCGGGCCAAAAGAAACTCACAATTCATTGGACATCAAAATCCGAGGGGGTCAGGCCGATGACCGCGTGATTTGACGTGGAATGCCCCATATACATTTTTTATGGTTAAAAAATAATTGATATACTCCATATTTCGTAGGAAATTTAATTCTCTACAAAAAAATCCTTATATGAAATCATGGAGGATTGATAGTTTCTAAAATAATTGCAAATTTACTTAAAAATAGTCATTTTTCTTTCTATGAATATTTTTCCTATGATGAAAAAAAATTAACTTCCCGTTTTTAATAGATTCTCTATGAATGCAATCGTTAAGTCTATTTACTTTAATATTATATGTATATTTTGAAATTGTCGCTTATTGTAACAATTTTTATTCTTCCAAACAGATTTTTTCATAATAACAATTACAAATTGGCTACGTTTTCCGTACGTAACATTTTCTGTGAGTTCATTCAATGGCCGGTTTCATCTATGACTCTTTCTGTAGTTCTGCTTTTATAAGCAGAGGTCGCGTCGTATGTAAAAAGACTCGCTATCGCGACCTTTGATTATATGGAACCGATTTTCCCTAAAGCTCGCAATATTTTTACCTCTGGCGCTGGTATTTCGCGAAGAGAACATCCAACATTTAAGTTTCAACTTACGATTAGGCTCTGTTTTGAATTCACTGCGAGTACCGACGTCACATCGTCAGTACTAAAAAAAATAATAATTAAAAAAAAGGACATTTTTTTTTCATAGGAAAAATATTTATAGAAAGAAAAATGACTATTTTTAAGTAAATTCGCAATTATCTTAGAAACCATCAATCCTACATGATTTTATACAAGTACCTTTTTTGTAAAGAATCGAATTTCCTATAAGATAAGAAGATTATCAAAAAAATTTTTACTCATAAAAAGTATAAATATAGAGGAAAATGACAAATTTTTCACTAAAATAGCAATTATCTTAGAAACTATCGATCCTACATGATTTGATATGAGGACCTTTTCTGTAGAGAATTAAATTTCCAATAAAAATAAACCAAGAAATATTTTTTTTCAACACTTTGAACTTTAACGAACTTGGGCGAGCCTAGGATGTTGACTCAAAATTTTTTCCCTTCACACAGATTTTTTTTGTAGCATAATAAACAATATTTTCGGTATTGCTAAAAGAATTTCAAAAAAAGCGAATTTTCGGCCCACCCTAATGTTCATAAAGAGTATAAAGACGAATAAATTTGTATGCAAATAGATTCTTAGTTCCCAGTAAATTTCTAGACGAATAAATTCCTCACGGATCATGTTTAAAAGTGTCAAAAACCATTTTTGGAGGCTTGAAAAAGTAAAAAATCATGCAAATTTTAAATTTGCACGTAGCTTCCTCATTTTTTACCGTCGTTTGTCAACCCTCCCTTATGAGGACCTCCTTGACCATCTTTATGAATTGTGTATGTTTATTATGATGGCTTCCACATAAAGAAAGCTTCACGAACGACGGAAACGAATGAAGAAGCTATGTGCAAATTTCAAATTTGCATGATTTTTTAGCAATTTCGTTCAATTACATTATCAATTGTTTTTGTCGTTTAGTGTATTGGTGCTAAAAAAATGATCTCGATAGCTGCTAAATTAGGAAACTTAGTGTTAACAAGTATTTTTCGAAAATTTCAAAAAAAAATTGAGAACGCACCTCTCGAGCGTTTTTCACCAAATTCAACCCTAATTATTCTTGTCATCTAGTGTATCTGTGCAAAAAATTTTAGCTCGATACTTGCAAAAATGCGAAAGTAGGAGCGTTAACAAATTTTGTTTTTCAATTTTTTTTTATCCGAACCTCTTAAGCGATTTTTATGAAATTCAGTATTATTCTTCGTTGCCATTGAATGGATCATCACAAAAAAATTCAGCTCGATAGATGCAAAATTACAAAAGTTAGAGAACTTAAAATTTTTTAGCGAAAAATTAATTTTTTTAAAACTGTATCTCTTAACTGTAACCCTTAAGCAATTTTTCCCAAATTCAATCCCAACCGTCCTTATTAGAAAGTGTATCCGCACATAATATTTCCAGGTGATAACTATAAAATTACGAAAGTTAGACGACCTACAAACATTTTACATGAAATTCAGACTCCCGCCAAATTGACAATTATTTTGCAATTGCAAAAAAATTTGCACTGAGTATAGTAATATACATATCGAGAAAAAAAATTTCACGAAAGCAAAAATTGAAAAAAATAAAATCATCTTCTTTGTTGTGGGCATAATTGGCCTTACATCTTAACGATATACTGGAGACAATGCCATTTTATTTCGCTCTCGACCTCTCATTTTCTTATTCCAAGCCTACAATTGTACAAAAACAGTCGTTTCGCCTATTTCTCGTGGAAATTTTATTTTTTTAATTGCATCGTTTATTGCATTATTGCTCTTCACAATATTTCGGTCTACACAGACAATGAATTTTCGGGGTTCGAGTTCTCCCTTCACTTCTCATTAAGCTATCGATTTCGTTGATTCCACGAGAACATTGAAGCACCATCGAGATTACAGCAAGCGCAATTCACTCCCTCTCTCGTGTTAATCAAACATCGAGTGTGATTCCATCCCGAGAAATCCACGAATGTGGTAAAAAGGCACGAGAGTTATGAAAAAGTGACCTCCAGTGGCTGATGGAACAAGAACAATAGGAACTGGTCGAAAATTGAACGTTTTTTTTACTTCCCATTTGATGAGAGTTTTCATGATATTATTTTGAACGTTGTGAAAAGAGGGTTTTCGAGTCAGAAACGATTGTTTTTAGTGGTATCAGGATAGGTTTTTTTATTTGCCATTTGATTAAAACATGGCAAATTGAAGTCTATAGTTTGGAGATATGGAAAACAATTGTTCTATGGAACAATATCCGAAGGATATATAGTCTTGTACGTTAGTCTCTACACTAGGCCGTTTCAAAAAAACAATTTTTTTGTTTCTTCTCCCAAACAGGGTCAAAAGTTTCCTTTAGGTATAATAAAAGGTCTGCGCAAATATGAGCTCTTAATATTAATATTAACATCGTCCTCATCGCACTTTTCGATTTTCCATGAGAATAACATGGGAAAAATTATATTTGCGTCTTCTGATTTTTATAACTAGCAAACGACCCATCATACGGCAAATCTAGAGACATATATTTGTACAGAATTGAACGCTCTACAAAAAAGGTTCTGAGTAACTTTTTGATAAGTCCACTCGTTCAAAAGTTATTCAATGTTTAATTTCAATTTTTCGTAAACTTTGCTGATTTTTGGATATTACACCGGAACTAGTTAGTTTTATCGACAAAATGTGGATGGAATTTCATGTCAAACATAAATTAAACTTCCGACAAAGGTTAACCAATAGTTCTCACTGGAATAATGAAAAAAATGGAACGCTTTAAGAAAAATGTGCAGCAGAAATTAGCTTCAAAATTTAATTTTTTTTGTTTTTTTTTTAAATTGAAAAATAAAAACGATAAAAAATGTACTGACATACTACAATGAATTTCTTAATAGAAAAATAAATTTTTAAGCAAACTTCTGCTGCACAATTTTTTTTAAGCGTTCTATTTTTTTAAATTATTATAGTGAGAACTATTGGTCAACATTTGTCGAAAGTTTAATTTATGTTTAACATCAGATTTCATCTATATTTTGTCGATAAAACTAACTAGTCCCGGTGTAATATCCAAAAATCAGCAAAATTTACGAAAAATTGAACTTAAACATTGAATAACTTTGGAACGAGTGGACTTATCAAAAAGTTACTCAGAACCTTTTTTGTAGAGCGTTTAATTCTACTCTAGATTTCCTATATGATGGATCGTTTGCTAGTTATAAAAATCAGAAGACGTAAAAATATTTTTTCCCATGTTATTCTTATGGAAAATCAAAAAGTGCGATGAGGACGATGTTAATATTAATATTAAGAGCTCATATTTTTACAGACCTTTTCTTATACCTAAATGAAACTTTTGAGCCTGTTTGGGAGAAGAAACAAAAAAAAATTTGTTTTTTTAACAGCCGCTACTCTTTTTCGAATTTACGCGTCGTTGAATAATTCAGGATGCAAGGTTGCCAAAATACGCAACATGGAGTTGACAAATAATTACTTAAGGTACTAGTCTACTTTAAAACGTCAAAAAAGCAGATTCTTAAGATTGGTATGTTAGAAAATTTTGGCGTCTTGTATAAATATTCAAGGAATCAAAATAAAAAATAGAATCTTTTTTTGTATTTCCGAACAATGAAACAATGTTGTCAAAACAGTTGTAAAAACAACTGAGAAAAAAAATCTTAAAAATTTGCTTTGTTAAAAACAATTTAACGATAAAATAGAAAGAAACAAAAAGTTTCATTTTGGGCCAGTCTAAAAAACAACGATGAAGAATCAAGGAATCAACCGTCAACCCTGTTAAAAATCGGCTATTACAAACCTAGCAACCCTCTCAATACACTCGACCCTCCACTTGATCGAATTCGTTCTGATGCAAGATGCAATCGGCTCAATCGTTGCTGTCATGTATTTCACGAAAATCGTGAAATGACGACAGGGAGAGGGAGAGAGAGAGAGAGAGAGAGAGAGAGAGAGAGAGAGAGAGAGAGAGAGAGAGAGAGAGAGAGAGAGAGAGAGAGAGAGAGAGAGAGAGAGAGAGAGAGAGAGAGAGAGAGAGAGAGAGAGAGAGAGAGAGAGAGAGAGAGAGAGTCATTAAGAGAAAGCGCACGAATGCGAACGAGCCGGGGAATACTAAAACACAACGGGAATGGAAAAAAAACAACAACAACAAGAATAACAATGGAAATGGGCTCTCGCACTTCCGGATAAAAAAGAACGCACGCAAACGAATATCGGTGCGGAGGGGAAAGGAGAAATAGTGGCATTGTGAAGAAAATGCACACGAGTACGGGAAAAAGGGGGGAGGGAGAGAGTATCCCGTGGTGGTCAGAGGATGGATTGCAAATAGGTGATGTTCCGGTGGAGATTCGTGCGAGAGGGTGAAAGAGAAAGATAGAGAGAAAGAGAGAGGAAGAGAGGGTGGGAGAGAGAGGGGGGGGGGTGCGAGGAGGATGCTGGAGAAAAGAGAGCGTATCTCACATACATTTGGGACAAGGGACGCTGAAAGGGGTTGAAGGGGGTAGCAGAGTGTATCCCGAGACTCATCCTCGCTGGAAAGTTCACATACACGGGCATACATCATGCTGATAACGCGATGCGCTACCTCACGCGCTCTGTATTTTTGCCCGCGACGTTTTCCTATCGCGAGCGTCGCGCACGACCTCCGCTCTTCCCTGGGATGCAAAATATTCAATTACGAATTCTGCGAGGAAAAAAGGGATCGCAGATGACACACGAGAAGGGAAAGAGAGAGGGGGGGGCGGGGATGAGAGATAAAAGCAAACAAACGGAAGAAAAAGAAGAACGAGATGGGGAGGGAGAGAGAGAACGTCGTTATAGGGGCTCTTCCGCCAGCGTTGAAACGCTTATTGCCCGGGAAATCGGGCTCTTTCCGATAGCACAGATTTTATATTCTCCAATCCCGCTGCAAATGTTGAGGTAGCAGAATTGTTGATTTTTTCCGCCTATACGTGCAATTAAAACGGTTCGATTCATGAAGATATTAAAGCGGTATTCTGGTCTAGAATTTCGAAAAAATCTTCTTTTTTCGTATTCTTAAAATTTAGATCCTTCAGAACATGTCCTCGAAAGGAAATTTTTTAATCGCAATAATTTACGGAATTGGAGCTATTTTAGTGACGCAGCAGACGGAGCGAATCGGACGTTTTTCTCAAAACTACACTGTAAAAAATTTTATTAAATTTAATATACGAAAGTATATGAAATATATCAATAACAAGTATACGAAATCGAAATTAATAGACATGGTATTGGAAAATTAACAGCTTCATCTTAAATTTAATATTTGTATATTAAAATTAAAAGAGTAAACATTGAAAATTAATATCCCCGTATATGAAAATGGTTGAAAATGTTTATGAAATTTAATATACCGTACATGCATGAAAACTTCATATTTTTTATTAAATTTAATACAAAAAATTTTATAGTGCACTTTTCTCAACACGACTGACATGATATCTCAAGTTCTACTGAACCGATTTATTAAAAAAATTTTACCAATCTTCATTGTATCTCCGTCGCCTCTCTACCACTTTTGTATCAAAATTATTTTTTTTATCATTGTAAAAAAAGTAAAAACTATGGAAAAAAGAGTCGAAGAATACTTTTTTTTGTTCTGGCAGCCACAATTATGCGAATTTTTTTTTCCGTTTTCTCTGAGGCCATTTGTCTGACGACATTCTTGCTAATTAAGAATCTTTTCTTAATTTTGTATCGGATGACTAAAAAGGTTGCAATCGTGTCAGCCAGCACAGGCCTTTTTTACCCCCAACTTTACCAACTTATAACTTATTTAATTTTCATTTTTTTCCTCCAAAATTTTTTTGTTTACTGTCAAAATTTTAATAAATATGTTGTGAAAAAAAAGAATGGTAAAAATATTTTTCGTTTCTTTTTATCTAGCTCGACAAATCGCTCAAAATGTATGTCTCTAGATCAGAATACCGCCTTAACTTAAAATGTTGCAAATTACAATTTTTCATATAGCATCATAAAAACACATTAAATTCTATGATTTAAAAAAAACGACGAGCAGCTGCATCCTGGTAATAGATATTTCGATAGTGGCTTCCCCATCGTGATTTGTTTTGTATTTTTGGATCGCCCTTCGTGAAAAAGTGACCATTTCGTATTTGGCTTTTTTATAAATCAAGAAAAATCATAAATTTTATTTGCATAAATGTATTTGGACTAAATAAAATAAATAATACATATAATATAATAAACATACAATATAATAAATAAAATAAATAAACTGAATAAAATGATTTCTCTCGGTTCAACAGAAATTTTGCAATAATAACGAAAAAGCTTTCTGAGCCTAAAAAAAAGCTCACTCGGTAAAATTGCCATAAACATTAATCTGACTATTATTTTCCAACGTTTTAAAAACTTCGAAGCTTTCAGGATAAAAAAATGAGGCAGACGAATTTCGGATACTTTAACCAAGATAATATTATCAGAGCTACCCGTAGTAAAAAACTCCATTGAATCGCCAATGGCAACCAATGGTCCTCATACGACTCCATTGGACAATGAATGGGGACCCATTGAGATTTCCGCATTTGTCAATGGTGTACAGGGCTGACCATTGATCAGTGAATGGGTATCCATTGAACATCAAATGCGGATGAATCGAATGATCATCATTACTCAATGATGCTCATTGGAAAGCCAATGCGGATGTATCGAGCGATCAGCATTGCCCAATGGTGTCCATGGGGAGGTAAATGCTGATGAACGAAATGATCCGCCTTACCCAATGATGTCCATTGGAAAGTCAATGCGGATGAACTGAAAGATTAGCATTTCCCACAGATGTTCATTGGAACCCAAATGCGGCTAACGATGAAATGATCAAAATAATTAGTCGATAGATTCTTAAAAAGAGTGTATGAATTAATAATGATAAGTAAATAAAATATATATATGCAACTGATTCTATACGCTCATTATTTTTTCTCGGAAATTGCATATATGAGCTTCAATCATTTCTATTAAATGTAATAATATATATATGTATATATAATGCGTATATAATTATTGGTCGTTATGCTAATATTAGCATTATGATTAACCTTACTTACTGATAACTTACATCATTTGATTATTTAATGCGTAATTCCATGTATATATAGCAATCATATGAAAGAATCTCCATTGATGATCCCATTTATTCCCCATTGCCCACAAAAACCAATGCAGGTGAATGGCGAATTACCTAGGGAGATTGTCTCCATTGAATCCTCATGGGATAATCCCCATTCCGTTTCAAATGGGGAATTCAATGGCGAAAATGTCCTTAGAAAATTCGGCATTCATATCCATTGGTTTTGTGGGCAATGGGGAATGAGTGGCGAACAGCAATGGAGATTCTTTCGTATAGTAAAAACTCCATTCATCGCCATTGAAAAATCCCCATTCATTCCCCATTGCCAAAATAACCAATGGGGATGAATGCCGAATTGCCTAAGGGGATTGTCTCCATTGAATCCCCATTAGATAATCCCCATTCCGTTTCAAATGGGGAATTCAATGGCGAAAATCCCCTTAGGCAATTCGGCATTCATCTCCATTGGTTATTTTGGCAATGGGGAATGAATGGGGATTTTTCAATGGCGACGAATGGAGTTTTTTACTACGGGCTTTCTTTATGGGGATGAAAAATGAAATTCATTCAAAAGCTTCGTTACGGAGCGTCGATTTTAATGTATATAATAATCGGGCAAATGCGATCAGGACCTCGTATAAGCATTGTATCCTTACAGCGATTAATGTTCGTTGAAGCTCTCGCAAATATCCCGTAAAATGGAATTATGTCGGTGAATACGTACTACAACCGGGCATAGTTTAAACCTTCGGCGTACTCGCGCAGTTTACGACAAACTGCAGCTTGCAAACACACAGTTCTGCGTAAACCCAATCCTACTCTGACCCTGCAATACACGTATACAGAGGGGGTGAATGTATATATAGGTAATACACTCGGTGGGAGTTCCGGCTTTCCATTTACCACAGAGGCAACACGTCGACAACGTTTATCGCGCGCAAACTTCCGCCCAGATATGCAGCTATATAGCAATAATACACTGATGCATACACACATATATGTATGTACACCCCCGCTCAAAAGTTTGGAAACACCAGGCAATATTTATTGCCGCACTAGAAGTAGCATAACTCCGTCAAAAAAAAAGATAATCGAATTTTTTAAAAAGCGTTTTGACAGGAAGGAATTCAGCTTTACTTTTCTTTTTTTTTTAAATATTTTTCATGATTTTTTTTCGATCCAGTACGCATTTTTGTAAACTGAAATTTTTTGTTTGTTGAAAATGCAAAAATTTATTTGACTCAACCAAATATTTGTTTCCAGACGTTCAACGAGATCATTTTGGTAATTCAACAAAGATACAGTGGAAGTTTTAGTTAAATCGGTTAAATCGTTGCTTGAATGGGCAAAGTTTCGATTCAATCAAATAAATATCTTTGTACCAAATAAATTGTGTGATTGAAAATACGAATTGTTTTTTTGTTACAGCTAAATTTATTTAGTTAAAATATACTAGAAATCTTATGGTTAACCAAATCCATTTGTTGAATTAATTATAGTTTCATTATTTCAAATAAATTAATATTGAATCGACTAATTTTTTTTTCAACTAAATGGATTTAGTTTTTTTAACTGAACTTTTTTCTCAGTGAACGTGACCTTGTTTTGACTTTTTTTCGACCATCACGAGTTTGGCGTATAACTTGAGGAATTTTTTTTTTTGTATTTTTTATCTGCGGTATATTTGAAAGAGTTAGCGGACGCTCCATTTTTGTTATTTAAAAGTTATTTCACTTTTGACTAAAAAAGACACATTTTGAAAGATGCAACGTAACTCAAAAACTGTAGAGTTTAAGAGAAAATGTCAGGTATGAAAAAAGTAACGTACGTGTACACGAAATCGCGTGGAATTATTTCAGAATTTTTCTATGAAATTTTTTTTTTTACTATTTTCGCTCGGAATTCTGATGATGACGTCCCAACGAAAAATTGTATCTGATTGAAATTTCCGAACTTCGTCATATAATAAAAATGTGACCAAATTCAGCAACATTTGGCATGCTATAAACAACAATTATCAATAATAATATTGCCCAAGAGTCATTAACAACTTGTTTAAACAATTTATTGTGTAATGATGAACAATGATCAATAATTATTATTCATTATTGTTGTTTATAGCATGCCAAATGTTGCTGTACTTTCTCAGATTTTTATTGTATCACGAAGTACAGAAATTTCAATGAGATACAATTTTTTACTGGGACGCCATTATCAGAATTTCGAGCGAAAATAATTTAAAAAAAAAAAAATTCCTACAAAAATTCTGAAATAATTCCAGGCGATTCCGTGTATACGTGCGCTACTTTTTTCATTCTTGATATTTTCTCTTAAACTCCATAGTTTTTGAGTTACATTGCATCTTTCAAAATTTGTCTTTTTTACCCAAAAAAGTAAATTAACTTTGCAAGAAAAAATCGTACGAAATTTTTATGAGACGAAAATGGAGCAACCCTTTCGAATGCACCGTACATAAAAAAGACAAAAAAATGTCCTCAAGTTATGCGCCCAATTCGTGATTGTCAAAAAAAGGCCAAAAAACGGTCGCGTACAAAAATGCGTACCAGATCGAAAAAAAATCATAAAAAATATTTTAAAAAAGCAAAATAAAGCTGATTTCCTTCCGATCAAATCGCTTTTTTAAAAATTCGATTATCTTTTTATTTGACGGAGTTATACAGCTTCTAGTGCGGCAAGCAACATTGACTGGGTTTTCCAAACTTTTGAGCGGGAATGTATATGTATGTATATATACGACGATTATAGTTATACTTTGGTAAATCGACTCGTACACACAGGCAATAATTATCGTTTACCGATACACACAACGAAACCTCGTGCTGAAAAACTCATCCACGAATTTCATGCATTTCGGCCACAGGACTACCGCAAGCTCCTCCCTTATTTTTTGTGGTTATCACCTGTAGGCATCATCCGTGGTTTGGTGATTAAAAAATTGTCAAAATAAAGCAATATCGCGTCATACGATCGCTTTAAAAAAATTATATATTTTTAGACTTTTTTATTTAGGGGTTATATGATCTTCAAAGGTTAAAAAAACATTCCTTTTTTTTATGTAATAAATAAATTGTTTTATTCAAAATTATAAGCTTATAAAGGAGCAACATGTGAACAATATTTTATAAAAGTTTCGTTGAAAAATTTGGAAAATTCACAAATTTATAGGCTTTTGTCCTGAATCTTGTGAATTTTACAAAGTTATGAGCAAAATATTTCAAAAACTACTGCATCCGATGTTTCACAATTATTTGCGAATTTTCCTGGACGTAAAAATTTAGTATCTGATCTCTTTCGATTCGATGAATGAAAAAATGTCCATTTTTCGCACGAATCAAGTCTCTCACATTGAGCATTCGCCATTTTTCTTTCAATTTTGTATTTCTGAGTTTCCCTCAATCTATCAGAAGATAAACTATTTGTACTAACGAGATTTGTTTGGTTTTCTTTATTTTTGGATGACCTGATACCAAATTCAACCTAAAAAACCTTCTAGAAAACTGCCTTTCTAAAATCAGCTCCAATTAAGGTAAATGTCCCAATTGTTGAACAGCCAAGGATCTCGGGATTTAATTTGGCGAGAAAAAAATATAAAATCAAGAAAAAAAAACCTTCGCTTTCATGTTCAAATGATACTTTGATATTTGTACTTTCGAAAAATCACCCTTTAAATTATTTTTAAATGATTTCAAATGAAAAAAAAAGAATAACAATGTGAAACATGCAAATGTCCCAATTATTGAATACTGGAAGTGCCTATATATGTCCCTAATATTGAACAGGTATGTCCAAGTTATTGAACACTCTCGAAATTTTTTTTTCCGTTCTGAAAATATTATTTTGGGTACAATATTAAGAACTAAAAGCAAAATCAAACACTCAAATAATCTTTTATTAATCATGTAAAAATACAAAAATATATATTTAGTCTCTTTTGACAGGTTTTTGGTTCATTGGCATTTGGTTTTTTTTTGCTTTTCAACTCGAACTTTATTTTATTTTTATTTTCAGCTTCCTCGTTTTTATGTTCTGTTTTTGTTTGATTTTGTCGCAGCTTTCTTGTTTTTCGACTGAAATATCGGAGAGCAAAAAATATTGAACATTACATTCGTATTTTTAGGTTACATTTAGGTTATATTCTCTTTTTACTTTTTTTTATGTTTATTGCACAAAAATACAAAAAAAATATACATAGAATAAAGGTAAGGGTTTAATGACGCCATCTTGGAGAATTCGAGTGTTCAATAATTGGGACACACTGCATTTTCTATGTCCCACTGATCGAACACCGTATTTTTTAACAAATGATTAATTTAAAAAAATTGTTTAAAATTGTTATTTGTAAGAAATTTTCTGAGGAACCTGAAATGCCTTTACTTTTTGAGATGTGACAATTCTTGAATTTTTTATGCCCTCACGTCAAATTGGGTCACCGTTGCTGATTAAATAATTTTTCTCCATTAATTAAAGCTTTTTTTGCACAAGTAAGGTAACATTTCGATAGCTAAAAGTTCCATATATGTAATGAAATTTTTATAAATAAGTAAATGCATGCAGGTGAATGGGAAGTAATAAAAATATAAGATAGTGTTCAATAATTGGAATCCTGTTCAATAATTGGGACATTTACCTTACGTTATAATGATATATTTCCACCCTCAAAAATTACGACGCCTTTCCCAGAGGTCACTTTTAGAAACACCAGACTTCTGTACGAATATACAATCACAAATTTCGAAAAAAAAAAAAATCCAAAAAGCAGTTTTCACTCCCCCAACAACGCGCGAACCCTCGAGTGGAAGTCTCGAGCGCAAACTGCGATAAATAAATCATGACGGAGTTGCTATCATCGTCGAGTCCCTCGTCTACGAGTGTCCTCGATGAACCAGCGACAATTATCCGAATATCGCGGAGAAAGCTCGATTCCGAGACCGAAGGAGTTCCATCGAGAGATTGGGAGAAAATCGAGGCCCAAGTGTACCAAGTCGATCATTTCGAGGACAAGAAGAACAATAGAGGCAGTTGGAGTTCGGAGAGTCGATGAATTTCGAGGCAACCGGTTAATTTTCCATCAGGCTCAGCTTTGCCCTTCTTTCATCGTCCTTCATCTGTACGACAAAAAGAGAGAGAGAGAGAGAGAAAGACAAAGAGAAAGAAAGAAAACTAGATGATCTCTCAAGAGAGAACGAGGAAGAAGGGACCATGAAAGCAAGAGAGCGAAGGTGATATAGGAAAACTCGATAAAAGGAGAAATCGAGAATGAGCTTTCGAGTCAGCGATCCTGAGTGAGAAGTCGTGGAGTCTCGCGGGAAAAGCTCGAGCGATCGACAGTGGCGAAAAAAAAGGAAATCGCAGTAGTATTAGTCGGCGTATAGTCAGACGGTTCTGCAGCGGTACCGTAAAACTTGCAAACAGGAAAACTGTAATCCGCACCGGGTCGAAATTTGAACGGTCGGTAGAATTGCCAACCTCGCTCCCTCCCTCTCTCTTTCTGTTTCTCTTTCGATCCCTCTCCCTCTCTCCTCTGAGGAGGGAGAGGGAGAGAGGGGCTATTACTCTCGTTCGTTCAACTTTAAATTTCACTGGTGGTCCTCGAACTCCGTGCTTATACTCCCTCGGTGCTCTTTGCTCGTAAGGGCTCGATGTGTGCGAGCTGCCTCGTGCACGTGTGTTTGCCACGACTGAATTAGTTTGCCAAACTCTCAAGTCCGCGGGAATCGCAGTTGGCGTACAGCGGCAAATAACGGGTCTAACGCACACAGACACACCCACATACCTAGATAAATACCTGCCCACACGTTCCCCGAGTTAACGCTGGTACTGTTTACATACACATGTATATGTATATCAATGGTGTGTGATATATATTCAGCAGCGATAACTTTGGCGATTCTACGGTTGTACTACATCCATTTGCCAGCGATCCAACGTGATTTTGAGGAGGAGGTGATGCACACAACTCGGGGCGATGGAGAGCCGAGCATTTTCTTCGACTTCCTTTATTTTTATGGGTCAGAGCCCGAACCTTACTTGGGACAGGTTCAATGCGCATTGCGATAAGTCCTTCCCCGAGTTAAGGGGGTCGAGTCAGCGTCAAAACGGCGATTTTTAATTACAATTTATAATTTTCGTTGAATGCCTACAAAGATAATGTATCGTCCACCATTTGAGGTACCAAAAGAACAATTTTTTGAGACTAGTCAGAACCCTTAAGGTGCACTGATTTTCTGAAAAACCTAGTTTTGAGATTTCACACTCTGCGCGTGATTCAGAATAAACAGCTGGACGGATTTTCCTCTACGATGTCTCATTCTCTTCGTGACACTTTTCCCCATAGGATGAACGCGGCACATTTTTTTTTAGCCCTTTATTTCAGAGTTGGAGGCCTATTTTAAAATTGTTAGCCTATTTTGAAATTTCCAAGCATTGTCATGGTCACAATTTTGACTTCAATCAAAATGTGCCGCGTTCATCCCGTGGGAAAAAGCATAACGAAAACAATGAGACGTTGTAGAACAAAATCCGTCCAGCGGTTCTTTCTGAATCAGGCGCAGAGTGTAAAAAACTCAAAACTTGGTTTTTCAGGAAACCGATGCACCTTAAGGTTTCTAACTAGTCCCAAAAAATTATTCATTTGGTATACCTCAAATGGTGGACGATACATCATATTTGTAAGCATTCTACAAAAATTATAAATAATTATTAAAAATCGCCGTTTTGACGCTGACTCGATCCCCTTAACAAGCCTTTTCCGAAGGGTGATCAAATTTTAAGAAGTTATACTAGCCGGAAGAAAAAGAAGAACTTTTTTGAGAATTTTTTTTTGTCCAATCGAACAATGAATCGAAATAAAGATTTGGGACCTTATTCTACATTGGACTGATTCACAGAAGCGACTATTTTTTGTTTTTCGAAATAACATAGTAAATACTTTCGGGGAGGTGAACAAAGATGCCTGTTAAACGCACGGCTCTTAATGTAAATATTTTGATATGTCTCATCGCAAATTCCTATTTCCCATTTACATAACACAGGATAAAGTTTTTTTTAACTTTGCAATTTTATATCTCGACTTCAAGTCAATGTACCATAATAAACGACACATATTCTTGTAGAGAATTGAATGCTCTACAAAAAAGATCTCTTATGATTTTTCGATAAACTCACCCCTTCAAAAGTTATTCAAGGATAAAGTTAAATATAGAGCAAATTTCACTTTTTTTTTTTTTAGTTTCCTGTAAAATGTTGAAACTTATTACTAAATATCGTAAAAACTTTCTTGAAACAAAAGTGTAAATTGCATTAACATAAATTTCCTAATTTTTAAAGAAATGACCAACAGTACTGTTCACCTGTATTCACAGTCTACATAAATATTAGACCGTGAATAACTTTTGAAGGAATGAGTTTAACGAAAAATCATAAGAGACCTTGTTTGTAGAGCGTTGAATTCCCTACAAGAATACGTATGTTAGATTCGGTACATTGACTCGAAGCCGAGGTATAAAATTTCAAAGTTAGAAATTTTTTTTCCCTCTGTTATTTAAATGGGAAATAGGAATTTGCGATGAGACATATCTAAATATTTATATTGAGAGCTCTGCTTTTAACAGGCATCTTTTTTGACCTCCCCGAAAGTATTTAATATGTTATTTCGAAAAACAAAAAATAATCATTTTTTTGGATCAGTCTCAGTATTGAGGTGTGCAAAAATAATTTGTTATTTATATCTGAAGCCCAAAATGGCGTCGCTTCAGTGGATAACTTGAAGACGTGTTATTTTTTCTGAGGAGAAAAAAGGCGTACAGCTTCCACACATCCTATGAAGGGAATAAAAAAAAATTTCTTAGTCTATATGAGTCTTTCTTTGGAAGTACAGGATCATTAACAAAGTTTCTCAGTTCGGTTTTCATCGCGAATTTCAATTGCCGAATCTTACGAAGATTCGGAGTCCTGATTCTCCGTAAATTTCACGTGTGTGCATTTCGATTCGCCGAGAGATGTTACAAACCCTTAACTCGATGCCCGCATATCATCACCCGAGAATTTACGTTTCTCTCTTGACTCGAAGCGATCGAAAACTCTCTCTCGTCGCCTTCACGGCGATCGTCAAGTTTAAAGGACCCGTAGGATTGAAGTTAATTCGCACGTTGACACAGAGCCGAGAGTAAGTTTCGTGTTGTACGGTTTGATGAGTTTAACCACGTTTCAGTTGACTGGTTTTGGTGAGGATTGCCGAGAGAGAGAGAGAGAGAGAGAGAAGGAGAGAGAGAGAGAGAAGGAGAGCGATTAGAGAACCATAGAGTATAGCAAAAGTGGATAAGGGAGTTTCTTCACTGCGTTCATTAGAAAGACCAGTTTGTACATTGTGTCATTAACCTCGTGCGCAATTCACCGTAAACGTGGGCGCATGGTCATATAACACACGTGGAATAGTCCAAAGTCTTGCTTGTTCCTGCTTCTGCCATTTCTCTGTCTTTCTCTCTTTCTCTGTGCCTTTGCCCGCATCACGAGAGACTCTCGACTGTACCTCATAAACTCGGTTATAATAGCTATGTACGCAATCTCGCACATGTATAGGCAGCATAATTAAAGGAAACAAGGGCTCGGAGCGCAACGAGAGAACGTTCGCGGAAATTATTAATGAAAAGCACGCCGAGGGTTGGTCCAATGCGTGGACAACACAAACCTGGAGGGTTCGTAAACGTAATGAGAAATCGTCACACCCAACCGAACAATGTGCGGGCTTCGTTCGTTAACCTCAAAACCAGGGTACGTTGGTCAAGGCGACGTCTTGCTTTGGAAGGTCCGAAAAAACTTGCTTTTGTTTTAGTGCTTGAAATTCATGGACAAAGTATCCGAGAATGTATGTACAAAGTTGCAGAGGACAAATTTAAGAATTTTGGAAGATATCAAGCCAAAAGTAAAGTTAAGTTGATGGCTAAACTATTGAAGAATGTATGTACAAACTTTCAGCTGCCAATTCTAAGTATTTTGCAAGATACAAAACCAAAAGCAGAGAAATCTCGAGCAGGTAAGTTGACTCCAAAACTCGTTTGTTTTTAATTGCTTGAAACCCATGGATAAACTATCCAATAATATATGTACAAAGTTGCAGAGGCCAATTTTAAGTATTTTGGAAAATACAGAACCAAAAGCAGAGGAACGTCAAGCAGCTGTGTTGATTCCAAATATTCCTTGTTTTTCTTTTATTGCTTGAAATCCATGGATAAATTATTCAAAAATATTTGTACAAAGTTGCAGACGCCTATTCTAAGTATTTTGGAAGATACAAAGCTAAAAGCAGAGGAGGGTCAAACAGGTGTCTGAGTGCTTTCAAAAAATTGTTTCTTTTGCTTTATTGCTTGAAATCGATGGATAAACTATTGACGAATGTATATACCAAGTTGCAGCTGCCGATTCTAAGCATTTTAGAAGATACAAAACCAAATTCCATGGATAAACTATCCGAGAATGTACACTACCAACGAAAAGTTTCCGGATAAAACTTCAAAAAAGATCTGGAATGTTTTTTTTATGCCATTTCGCCGGAAGTCAACGTAGACTAATTTAACAAGCGGCATTTTTTAGAGGAACAATTCGGTTTCATTTCCTGATTCTTTAATTATTTTTACAAATTGTTTTTAGATTTAGACTCTATTTTGGGAACAGCTGTTTTTCGCCTTTTTCCCCTCTCTTCAGGTGCACCCATCTTCTAGAAGAATTTTTTTAAATACATTTTTACGATTGGATTCATAAAGGGGAAAATTTGAGCTTCAATTTCTTTTTTTGAAAAACCTTGAGCGATTGATGCTGTTTTTTGTGAAAAAAAGAGGAAATTTGAAAAATCCCATATAACAAAGAGGATTCATGAAAAACTTGAAGATAGCAAAAAGTTGCGTCTGTTTTTGATGAGTTCGAAGGAATTTTTTCAGAATGATTTTTTTCACAATTTTTTTTTTCATGTTGGAGCTGGTAAAAGAATTAGGAAAAAAAATCCTGTGTGTTGAAAATGATAAAATAAAGCATATTTTCCTCTTGAAATTTTATCAATAATCCCATCGTTCTTGAGTTATGATAATTGAATGATCTGAGCGCCGACCCAGAAAGTGAGAAAAAAAAATTTTGAGAAAAAAAATCGGACAAAATTCCTCTGAACTCAACAAAAATAGACGCAACTTTTTGCTATCTTGAAGTGTTTCATGAAGCCTCTTCGTTTCCGTGTTGTAGGGGAGCGTGGGGCTAGTTGTAACAGGGCTAAGTTGTAACACTCAATTTTGACCGGGAATTTAAAACATTTTGATTTAATTTTTTTGCTGAATGCACAAAAAGCCGCAAATGATTTGTAAATGTTGCCAGTCTTTTCATTGTTACAACTTGCCCCAAGCCTGTTACAACTAGCCCCAGACATGGGGTAAGTTGTAACAGCTCCCATTTTTTCAAAAAACGTTTGGTGTAAAAAATGGGTAAAGATTTGAAATTATTTTTCAATTGGAATTAGTGCTCAAATATATACTTTACAAACCCTCTTACTCACAATCTTCAAAGCATACATATTTTAGGTGTTACAGGTCTTTTTCTAAAATTTGTTACAACTAGCCCCACGCTCCCCTACGGGATTTTTCAAATTTCCTCTTTTTTCACGAAAAATAGGATAACTTTGGAAAAAAAAATCGCTCAATGTTTTTAAAAGGAGGAAATTGATGCTCAAACTTGCCTATTTAGTAATACAATCGTAAAAATGTATTTAAAAAAATTTCTCTAGAAGGTGGATCCACCTGGAGGGAGGGGAAAAATAATTGTTTTTAAAATAGAGTCCAAATCTAAAAACAAATTGTAAAAATAATAAAAAAATCAGGCGAAATGAAGCCAAATTCTTCCCCGTTAAAATGCCGCTTGTTAAATTAGGCTACGTTGACTTCCGGCTAAATGTTATAAAAAAACGTTCCAGACCTTTTTGAAGTTTTGTCCGGATTTCGCCGGTAGTGTATAAAAAGTTGAATACGCCAATTTTAAGTATTTTTGAAGATACAAAGCCAAAAGCAAAAGAACGTCAAGCAAGGGTGTGAGTGCTTACAAAAAAATTTGCACATTGCTTCCTCATCTTTATCCATAGTTCACTTAGCTTCCTTTAACACACGGTATGGCGATCAAATTTGGCTTCCTCATAAAGGAAGCTTTGTTAACTATTGAAAAATATTAGTAATCAATGTGCAAATTCGAACAATTTTCGCCAAATTTGATCACGAACAAACCTTGATAGCTATACAAGTATTGTACAAAGTTTCTGTGAAATATATTGAAAATTGTGTAAGTTAGAGTGCTTGCGCTATTTTTCAAAAAATTCAAAATTTCATACAATTTTAATCCCTCGATGGATTTTTTCCAAATTTAATAGCGAACAAACTTGATAGCTATACAAGTTCTGTACAAAGTTTCAGTGAAATATATTGAAAATTGTGCAAGTTAGAGCGCTTGCGCTATTTTTCAAAAAAATCAAAATTTTATAAAATTTTAATCCTTCGATAGATTTTTGCCAAATTTAATAGCGAACAACCTTCATAGCTATATTAACTCTGTGTAAAGTTTCAGTACAATATCTTAAAAATTGCGCAAGTTAGAGCGTTTAGGCGATTTTTCAAAAAATTTAAAATTTCATAAAATTTTAATCCCTCGATGGATTTTCGCCAAATTCAATACCAAACAACCTTAATAGCTATACTAATTCTGTACAAAGTTTGAGTGCAATATCTTGAAAATTGCAGAGGCTAGAACGTTTACGCCATTCTGGCAAAAACGAAAAAAGTCGATAAAATCTGAACACCCGTTATAATTTAAAAACAAAAATTTCATAACGAAGAGCAATTCGTGCTCGACAAGTGTGCCAAATTTTAGCTTGATATCTCAAAGCGTTTTCGAGTTATTAATCATTTACACACACACACACACACACACACATCCATCCGGACATTTTTTCTAAATATGATTTCTCGATGTTTTAGGACATTTTGAACATATTGGCATAAAAATCGCGAAAAAAATTTTTTTCACGAAAACAAAGCTTCCTTTATGAGGAAGCAAAATGCAACTTCCCCTAATTAAAGGTGCCAAAAAAAGAGATAATCCGCTTTTCCGCCATCCAGCTGTTTCAATTGGAAATTAGCCTATTCCAAATTGAAAGTCACGTAAATGTATCAAAAGGATAGTTTTGCGTCAAGCATCGCTGTCGAATCGTGCGAGCTTCTCATCGAGCAAACACTCGAATGTGCAAACATATAATTTGATAATCAGTGAAGAACACTCGAGAAACACTCGACGCTCTGTAGCGTTGGAGATCGTGAAGGGCGATTCGTCAAATTCGCGATGCAGTTTCTCGAGTGGTTTTTTCATCAGTAGCGAGGCACCTTTTTTCCAGTAGCACAAACGCCACAAACACAAGCTACTGGAAAACATACTCATGACTGAAGTATCGGTAAATTACGTATAAATTCGTGGATGTAAGAGAATGGGGTTGACGAAACGAAGCAAGAAACCTCCCTTAACCCGCGGAGGACTATCCCTCGTCGCTCGTGTAACATCGCGTGTACACACTGGAAACGCGAGTACGTCCTCCCACGAAGGGATGGAAGAGCACGGCCAAAGGAGCGAGAATCATGGAGTGGGCCGGGGGGGGGGGTTGATAGAATCGTATACATGTATATACGGGGCATTCCACGCCAAATCGACCACTTTAGAACCCGACCCTTTTCGATTTGGCTGAAACATTTTTTATCTTTTTTTACCCTGTCAAAAAAAAATTTCAGAATTTTTTCAAATTTTTACACCCAGCCGATAAAAAGTTATAAAATTTTCAAAAAAATTGGCTTTTTATTTTTCAAATAGCTATAATTTTTTCAAAATTTGACGTATCGGGACAATTTTTTTTTCAAAATTTTTGTTTTTCAATGTACTTTTTGAAAAAAAATACAAAAAAATTATAAAAACCCATCTTCATCGTTTTTTTTTTAGATTTTCGGAAAAAATCGAAAATTTCTCGATGATTACCATTTTTGATTTTTTTTTCTTTTTATTTTATCAAACTTTGACATTTTCTGCAAAACGTCAAATTTGTTCAGAGTGGTGTTTTTTCGATTTCTATTTTTTTTTCCAATTGAAAAAAAAAACTTTTTTTTAACTAGCCTTATTTCTTGGAACACCATTCTGCAACTTTTTGAGGGTGTTCAGACGACTTCGAAACTTGAAAAAAAATAATAAAAACAAAAATTGAAAATGGTAATCATCGAGAAATTTTCGATTTTTTCCAAAAATCTAAAAAAAACGATGAAGAAACGTTTCAATAGTTTATTTGTATTTTTTTCGAAAACAATATTTAAAAACAGTTTTCGAAAAAAAATATAAAAAAATTATTGAAACCCATCTTCATCGTTTTCTATTAGATTTTTGGAGAAAATCGAAAATTTCTCGATGATTACCATTTTTGATTTTTTTTTCTTTTTATTATACCAAACTTTGACATTTTCTGCAAATCCTCAAATTTTTTCAGAGTGGTGATTTTTTCATTTCTATTTTTTTTCCATCTAAAAAAAAAATTTCAACTAGCCTTATTGCTGATAACAAGTGGTAATCTTCGAGAAATTTTAAATTTTTTTTTTTTATGTTTGGAAGTTCTCTGAACACCCTGAAAAATTCGCAGAATGGTGTTGCGAGAAATAAGACTAGTTGAAAAAAAGTTTTTTTTTTCAATTGGAAAACAAAAATAGAAATCGAAAAACACCACTCTGAAAAAATTCGAGAATTTGCAGAAAATGTCAAAGTTTGATATAATAAAAAGAAGAAAAAAAATAAAAAATGGTAATCATCGAGAAATTTTCGATTTTTTCCGAAAATCTGAAAAAAAAACGATGAAGATGGGTTTTTATAATTTTGTTGTATTTTTTATCAAAAAGTACATTAAGAAAAAAAAATGTTGAAAAAAAATCGTCCCGACAAGTCAAATTTTGAAAAAGTTATAGCTATTTGAAAAATGAAAAGCAAAAGTTTTTGAAAAATTTATAACTTTTCATCGGCTGGGTGTAAAAATTTGAAAAAATTCTGAAAAATGTTTTCGATAGGGTAAAAAAAAAATAAAAAACTTTCAGCCAAATCGAAGAGGGTCGAGTTCCAAAGTGGTCGATTTGGCGTGGAACGCCCCATACACTCCCGTTCAAAAGTTTGGAAACACCAGTCAATATTTTTTGACGCACTAAAAATTACACAACTCCGTCAAAAAAAAAGATAATCGAATTTTTAAAAAATCGTTTTGACGGGAAGGAAATTAGCTTCATTTTGCTTTTTTTAAAATATTTTTTATGATTTTTTTTTCGATCCGGTACGCATTTTTTTACGTGACCGTTTTTTGGCTGAAACATTGAAGAAATATTGACTGTTGTTTCCCAACTTTTGAGCGGGATTGTATATACGGGTTAGAAGTAGAGACAAGAGTTGACAATTGGAGGCAAGAGCGACGCGTAAAATCATTAGCCTTAATTGGAGTGCGCCACCGTTCCTCGCGGGACGCGCTTTTCTCCACCCCTGCCAAAACCACCCTCACCATCGTCACTCTGTTACATCGTGAATGGACGGAAGCGTACACGCTTTTCTACGGTCCCTCGACGCTCGACGACGACATCCACGACGATGCCTGAATCCACGATAGTCCGTGTGTTTTTATTCTCTCACCTCAATTCCCGACTTGCACCCCACGATATAATTTGCAAAACGCATCCGACGCCAGGTTTTGGGCATTATTATGTATCGATGTAACTGGAAGGATGCTTCAAATTTCTCAATGGCGCAAAGTCACTGTGGAAATGATTCCAAAGTGACTTTTGTTGATTCGTGACTCGGGGAAGTCAAGACTCTCTTTTTCTTCATTTTTGAGCATTTATTGGGGGCATCAAAAATCGAAAATTGCCCGGAATTACCGCGATGATAAAATTATCAAGGGATCATGGAACGCTGTTTCATTAATTTTGTGGATGAACTCAACGCCATCGTGAAAAAAAAAAATTCACTATAATCTTATATTCGATTTTACACGAGGCGCATATAACTTGCAAACAGAATTTGCAAACAGAATCACATTGACAAAGTACGTAATCAACTTCCGCGATATTGCATTTCTCTCATGACGCGATGGAAGTTTATAATCACATACTGAATTCCGCGAAATGCTCCCATATATCACGAAAATAAAAATAGACAGGCGAAGGCGATACAAACGTGAATATATTAATATATATTAGACTGGTCCGAAATAAAACGTCATTTTATTTAATTTATTCCGACCCGTATTACCCTATCACGAAAATAAAAGTTGACAGTCGAAGGCGATAGAAATGTGGATATATTAATATATATTAGATTGGCCCAAAATAAAACATCATTTTATTTACGTCAAAATTTTATTCCGACCCGTATTACCCTACACTAAACATTGTTTTTTACATTTTCGAAAAAAACACAGAATAAATCAGCGAATGTGAATATAAATTTTTTCAGAATTTTCTCTCTATTTTGAAATTCCCATTTTTTGATTTTTAGAATGGCTGTATTTATGTATTTTTTGGCCTAGTGTCTTTGAAACTTTTCAAAGCTGATGATAAACCTGTATGCGAAAATATATGCAAAATTGGCAGCTTTTTATTTGTATTTCAGAATGTTTTTTATAATATTTCGAAATAGAGAGAACATTCTGCCAAAAATTCATGTGCATTCAGAAAAATTAACGCATTCGATTTGTTTAAGAAAAAAAAGTACTTATGGAAAAATTGTTGAATAATTATTTGTTTAAATAATTTATTAATAATTTTTGAACAAAATTGTTATTGATAATTGTTGTTTATGGCATGTCAAATGTTGATGAATTTTTTCAGATTTTTATTGTATCACGAAGTACGGAAGTTTCAATCAGTTAAAATTTTTGGCTGGGACTGTAGCATCCTTAATCAAATGGCAAATATAAAAAATAATAAATAATGTCATAAAATAATACATAACAGAGCTGGGCAGTACTTGAAAGTACTCGGTACTTTTCTGCTCTTGAAGTACTTTTTTCAAGTACAAGTATCAAGTACTTTTGAATGTGTCTTGCTGATGGTTGCATGTGCAAAGCCTTTAAGTATGGGTCATTCCATGTCAAATCAACCAATATTTGGAATCGACCCCTTTCAATTTCGATGAAATTTGGTCAGAAGTTTTCTTTTACCATAAAACAAAGTTCTGACAAAGGAAAAAAATTGATTTTTTTTTTCGAAAATTCAAAATTTCACCATTTTTTCAAGTTTATTTTTTTAATATTTCGAAAACTATTATAGTTAAGAAAAAATCGTTCTGGGTTCGTCTTAAAGAAAATACTTGGGGCTACGAAAAAAAAATATATATTCCGGAACAAATAATGAATTTGAAGAATTTCGAATTTTTCAAAATCGTAAAAATCCACGATCAACATTAAATTTTTGATTTTATTTTTTTTATATAACACCTTGTACTGATATTAAAAGATCCTGAAATTTTCAGAAATGTGTTTTTTTGTTTCAAAAATATGAATTTTGGTAAAACTTGTTTTTTACCTCTAAGTTAAGTGAAGTTGATCAATCATGCAATTTTGACTGCTCAAAATTACAAAATTACATGATTACTCAACTTAAAAACATTAATATTTTTGAAATTTAAAAAAAAACACCTCTCTGAAAATTTCAAGATCTTTTCAAATCGGTACAAGGTATTATATTTAAAAAATTGAACCAAAAATTCGATGTTAATTGGGGATTTTAACGATTTAAAAAAATTCAAAATTCTCCAAATTCATCATTTCTCAAAAAATTTTGTCGGAATATTTTTTTCTCGTAGCCCCACGTATACTCTTCAAGACGAAACAAACGATTTTTCATAACTATCATAGTTTTCAAGATATTCAGAAAAAAATTTTGAAAGATGGTTAAATTTTGAATTTTGCATAACTTATGAAAAAAAAAATTAATTTTTTTTCCTTGGTAGAACTTGGTTTTATGATGAAACAAAACTTCTGACTAAATTTCATCGAAATTGAAAGTGGTCGATTCCAACTCTTGGTCGATTCGACATGGAATGACCCAAGTACCAGAATTTACGAGACGTACCCGAAAGCTTGGAAAGGTGCTCGTCTTGACGAGTACTTGCAAGTAAGAAGTACTTTGTTCTTCAAGTACCACCGGTACTTGATACTTCAAGTACCTCCGGTACTTTGTACTTGATACTTGAAGTACTTTCAAGTACTTTGCCCAACTCTGATATATATAATGTATAATGAAGAATAAAAAGGTTTATTTTTGGTCAGTCATATATTCATCAAGTATTGGAGGAATATTTGCTTGAACCGATACATCTCCCATCGACCAATCGCAAATTTACAATCCTGGGCGCATGTAAAATGCTTGCACAAAAATTACAATGAAAATGCAAACAAAATTTTCCACACGTGTGTCGGCTCGCCCCGACGAATAAATTCCCGGGGATCATCGACGCTTAATGCACTTGCTGGATTCGCGACGAATTTCGTCCGGTGTACATCACGTAATTTCATCGAGAGGGGAGTCGGAGGAGCGCAGAGAGGGTGGAAATTCCATAATATATGGATGGACACGTGATATACGGGAGCGCGGATATTTTACTCGTGCAACAACGGCGCTGCATTATAACATTGTTGGCAACAATTCCGATCGCTATAATAAATTATCTCGCCGGAAGTGATGGGTAATTTTACTGATTGCGGCACATGCTCTGATTGACAAAAACATCGGTGCCATTGATCGGAAATTTCTCGACGCAATAAATGTCATTCTCTGCCATTCACCGATTTTATTTGATTTTTCCACATTCGATGGTAATTCGATTCATCAAAATGCGAATGAATCATGGAAAATTTCATTGTCGTTCTTGTATTTTAATGATACTTCAACTGCGGTACGGGTGAAAAGAGGGGAAAATTCTATTGAAAAACACACTGATGCGTGAATATGTTTTCGCGGATCTACCCCGATATATATATATATATTAGGGTGGTCCTTATTTAGGCTATGTTGTTTTTTCTTTTGACGATAGTGCTAAATCGGTTTTAAATAAACAAATAAAAATGCATACCAAATTTCAGCTCGATATCTCAATTTTAACCTCGCCCCCACGGCAGTCGAAGTTTTAAAGGGGAAATACGTGTATTTTATACGGTCAATGATTTTTACATTTTTTCAACTTAGTTAATATTGATTTAAAAATTTAAAACTTGGCATATATATTGCTTATAGTATAAGGTATATTTATAGTATTTTATCAGATTTTTCATCCTCGATTTTCGACATACCCTCCCGCTAAAAAGTTTGGACACATTTGTCGAATTTCGCACCACGGTAAAAGTTTGATTGCGGAGTCAATAATGAAGATAGCTATATTTTCCAAACGGCGTTTGAAAGAGGATATATTATCCTTCATTTTGCTTTTTTAGACATTTCTCTACGATTTTTTTGAGCCCGGTACGCACTTTTGAACATGGTCATTGGCCCGGTACGCACTTTTGAACATGGCCATTTGCCATGTTCAAAAGTGCGTACCGGGCTCAAAAAAAATCGTAGAGAAATTTCTGAAAAAACAAAATGAAGGTTAATATGTCCTCTTTCAAAGGTCGCTTGGCAAATGTAGCTATCTTCATTATTGACTTCGCAATCAAACTTTTAGTGTGGTGCGAAATTCGACAAATGTTCCCAAACTTTTTAGCGGGAGGGTATGTCGAAAATCGAAGATGAAAAATCTGATAAAATACTACAAATTTACCGTATACTATGAGCAATATATGAGCCAAGTTTGAAATTTTTAAATCAATATTAACTAAGTTGAAAAATTGTTAAAATCATTGACCGTATATAAAATACACGTATTTCCCCTTTAAAACTTTGTCTGCCGTGGGGGCCAGGTTAAAATTGAGATATCGAGCTGAAATTTAGTACGAGTTTCTATTTATTTATTTAAAACCGATTGAGCACTATCGTCAAAAGAAAAAACAACATAGCCTAAATAAGGACCACCCTAATATATATAGAAGGAGGTAAAATGGACACTGGAGGCAAAATGGACACCATAAAAAATTTAGAAAACTAGAAAATGAGGGAATCACAATTACAACTGACATTAATATACTTAAATTGACTCACCAACGCAAAATCAGATCTAGATTTCATATTTTCATGACAATTTGCTGTGAAGAATCGAAACAATTTTTAAAAAATGTTCATTCTTATGGCATTAAAAAAAATACAAAATTTATTTGCAAAAATACGCTAAGCAGCTTGGTCCAAGTATCTTTAATATTATGGAGGTATTCTGGTCTGGAGATATACATTTTGAGCGTTTTGTCGTGCTTGATAAAAAACCCTGCAAATTTGACATTTTCACATTGCTTTCTGATCTTCTTTTATCATAAACTAAGGCGATCAAATTTGGCTTCCTCATAAAGGAAGCTTTGTTAACTATCGAAAAACATGAGTAAGGAACGTGCAAATTTGCCAAAATCTTTCAAATTTACTTCTTGCCAAGTTTGATTTTTGCAAAATTCATTTGCAAAAAACCTCGATAACTATTTTGAATGTGTACAAAATTTCAGTACAATATCTCGCAAATATAGCCTGAGCTGGAGTACGCTATTTTTCAAAAAATTGAAAAATTTGATAAAATTTCAATCATTGGGTAGATTTTTGTTAAATTAAATGGCAAACAACATTGATCTAGCTCTGCACAAAGTTTCAGTGCAATATCTAAAAAATTGCAAAAGTTATAGCGTTTACGATATTTTTCGAAAAATTCAAAATTTGATAAAAATGTAATCTTTCGATTGATTTTTGTCAAATTCAATAACAAATAACGTTAATAGCTATACTAATACTGTACAAAGTTTGAGTGCAATATCTTGAAAATTGCAGAAGTTAGAGCGTTTACGCCATTGTTGCAAAAACGAAAAAAGTCGATAAAATCTGAACACCCGTTAGAATTGAGACAACATTTTTTCATAAAGAAGAGCAATTCGTGCACGAGAAGTGTGCCAAATTTTAGCTCGATATCTCGAAGCGTTCTCGAGTTATTAATTATTTACATCTGAAACTCAGGATACATACACACACACACACACACACACACATCCATCCGGACATTTTTTTGAACACATTGGCGTAAAAATGTCGAAAAAATGAATTTTCACGAATTTTTCTTTTTTTTACAACATATTTATTAATATTTTGACAATGAACAAACAATTTATCGAGTCTGTCAAAGTTGCTCCTAAAAAAGGGGGTGTGCTGGCTGACACGATTGCAGCCTTTCTAGTCATCCGACACAAAATTTAAAAAAAGATTCTCAATTAAAAATTTCTTTCCGAGTATATATTCTTAAAGGTCTCAACTTTAATAATATGCAAAAAAATGATTTTTTTTTTAATTTTAGACCAGATTATTACCCTTAAGATGATATGAGAAGCGAGAGTAATCGTTTGATCGACGTTTTTCCTCGTTAACTTGAATTTTCGAAAAAAACACAACTTAAGGGTGGTGTCCATTTTGCCCCTTCTTCCCCTACATGCGTACTTCTTGGTTGCGGTATCTTCTTACGGTGTCCATTTTGCCCCCCCCCCCCTACAACTTCTATATATATATATATATATGGGGCATTCCACGTCAAATCACGCGATCATCGGCCTGACCCCCTCGCATTTTGATGTCCAATGAATTGTGGGTTTCGTTTGGCCCAAAATATGACCACAAATTTTTAGAAATTTTTATTTCATTTTTTAGGGGTTGCCTGAGCGAAAAATCATTAAATTGAGGAAAAACACAAAGAGGGGCCTTTTTTAAATTATTGAAATTTTTTTCACAGAAACTAGGACCCAAAACAGAAATTTTCGTCACAGTTCGATAATGGGACAAAAATAATTACTATTTTTTTTTTGTATTTTAATTAAATTATTTTTATAATTTTTTATTTTAATTGTTTCTTGTAGTGAGAATAACAACGACAAAAATATTTTCTTCATTTTTTTTCTTGGTTTAAGAGTGAAACGACAACTTTTTTCGAAAATTTATTAGCCTCGACGACCTCAAAAAAACCAGATAAATTTTTAAAAAATTTAAAAAATAGTAATTTAAAAAAAAAATAGTAATTATTTTTCTCCCATTATCGAACTATGACGAAAATTTCTGTTTTGGGCCCTAGTTTCTTTGGAAAAAAATGCAATAATTTAAAAAAGGCCCCTCTTTGTGTTTTCCCTCAATTTAATGATTTTTCGCTCGGGCAACCCCTAAAAAATGAAATAAAAATTTCTAAAAATTTGAGGTCGTATTTTGGGCCAATCGAAACCCACAATTCATTGGACATCAAAATCCGAGGGGGTCAGGCCGATGACCGCGTGATTTGACGTGGAATGCCCCATATGTATATGCGGATATATGAGTGCTCGACCCAGTAGTGAAGCCAGGTATAATGTGAAGTAGTATTGCAGGCGCATCATCCCGTTTTCCCCACAAAATCCTTGCGTCCTATATTTCACTTGGATGTTACGCTGCGGATGCAACTGCAGTGCCTCATACTTGGACCCTTCAAGCTGTCTCTCTCTTTTTTTCTCGTGTGCCGAGAGATATGTGATACCGAAAGAGTGACATATATATTCATATTCGTATGACAGCCGAAAAATAAAGTAGAGGGTAAAAAAGAGGAAAGGACGAGAATAGCTAGAGTCCTGCGGATCAGACTTTCGCGGAACGCTTTGAAAAATCATCACAATTATGGCAGACAAATTTATTCACACGGACAAATAGAAAAAAAAAGACAAATCTGCGCCAATTCTCCAATCTAATTTCTCTGTCCGACCGAGATTCGAACCCTCGACCCTACCTACCATCATACCTATCCTACCTAACTACCTAACACGCTACCTATTACGCTATAGACTACTACTATGCACTTGAAAAAAGTTAGGAGTTATGAAGATTCGAATATAAGAAAACATTTAAAAAACCAGTTTTTGAATTCTTAACAACTTATGTATACTATTAAAGTATACTATAAAAATGGTAGTTCTTTGCTTGAAGGAAATAAGAATTAAATCATTCCAAACAAATATTCTATTGGAATAAAATAATATGTTATTGATTTTACTACAGGTTCTTTTAAAATAATCACAATCAATTTTATATCTAATAAATATTGAAAATACTACAGAAATATTTTTAGAAACGAAATAATGATGAATTTATTGCAAAGAAATCATTTTGTTCGAAAAAAATAATTTGATATCGATGTCGTTTTTCAGATTCAAATAATGTGTTTATGATGCAATAAGTCTAATTAATCCAACAAATGCAAATTTATTAAAATCTATTTGAATAAAGATATTTTTAGAAGTAAAATAATAATGACTTTATTGCAAAAAAATAATTTTTTCGAAAAAAATAATATCGTATCGAATTCGTTTTTTAGATCCAAATAATATCATGTTTATGATGCGATCAATGTACTTAATCCAATGAATACAAATTTAATCAAATCTATCATGCATTGAATTGTTACTATTAAATACGAGTTTAATATAATGGAGTAATAGAGATCCGTGAAAATATTTTTTTAAATGAAGAGTGATTTTCTTGGTTAAACAAATAAATAATCGAATTAATACTTTCATTTAATAAATAAATTCATGTTCTCAAATTCAATAATTTTTTCTCTCAGTGTATTCATAACATTTTTAAGAATACAGTGGAACCTCAGATAACTCAATTCGTCGGGACCGGAAACCTCGCATAATTCAAATTTCCCCTTTATTCTCCCACTCACATTCTTAAAAGCTTATGCGTACTGTTTTTTGCCTACCAGCAAAGTTTTCCTCACATTATTAATACGTTTTAGGCACATGCATTACTAAGTAAAATTCATATTTTCCCGAAAATTCATATTTTCGCGAGAAAATTTGACAGGTTAAGGTTATGTTATGACTGTGTAACACACAGTCAAGGTTTGAAGTGGGGAGAAACGGCGATAGGGGAATTTGAGAAATCCGAGGTTGTTGCCATGGTAACGAGTTGAGAAATGCGAGGTTTTGAGTTATGCGGGGTTGAGTTATCTGAGATTCTACTGTATATTAAAAAGTGCAAATGTGGAGAAATCAAACTATATTTAGTGGATTTAGCCAGAATGAAAACCACTTTATGTTTGTTATTTTGTATTCATCATTTTATATTAAATGTAAATTAATCCAATTCAATCATTTTCCATAGCAAAAACTTAATAAACACTTGCGTAAGCTTTAATTAGCGATTGATTGTTTTTACGATTTTTAAAATCGATTCTTACGAAATCGATTCTTTGGATTCGATTTTTCATGAAAATCGATTTTCTATATTCGATTCAGAATCGATTGAAGAATCGATTCTTTCCAAAGAATCGAACATCCCTGGATCACTCGATCGATCGACCCGTAGTAAAAAACTCCATTCGTCGCCATTGAAAAATCCCCATTCATTCCCCATTGCCAAAATAACCAATGGAGATGAATGCCGAATTGCCTAAGGGGATTTTTGCCATTGAATTCCCCATTTGAAACGGAATGGGGATTATCTAATGGGGATTCAATGGAGACAATCCCCTTAGGCAATTCGGCATTCATCCCCATTGGTTATTTTGGCAATGGGGAATGAATGGGGATTTTTTAATGGCGATGAATGGAGTTTTTACTATACGAAAGAATCTCCATTGCTGTTCCCCACTCATTCCCCATTGCCCACAAAACCAATGGATATGAATGCCGAATTTTCTAAGGACATTTTCGCCATTGAATTCCCCATTTGAAACGGAATGGGGATTATCCCATGGGGATTCAATGGAGACAATCTCCCTAGTTAATTCGCCATTCACCTCCATTGGTTTTTGTAGCCAATGGGGAATAAATGGGATCATCAATGGAGATTCTTTCATATGATTGCTATATATACATGGAATTACGCATTAAATAATCAAATGATGTAAGTTATCAGTAAGTAAGGTTAATCATAATGCTAATATTAGCATAACGACCAATAATTATATACGCATTATATATATTATTACATTTAATAGAAATGATTGAAGCTCAGAATTGAGAAAATAGATTATAAGTGTATTCAGATGACGATTGATAATGAAAGTATATACGTTTCTCCTCTCACAAATCGGGTTGAGAAGGACTGATAAAATTATGTGTATATGTTAAAAATAAACGGTTTTAAAAATCATTAATCCCAAACGTACGCGTACTTGATGAGCAACTTATAATATATTTTTTTAAAATTACTTTCGAATAATTTCCGAGCTTATGCTAATATTAATTGATCATCGATATAATCATCAGCATTTATTACAATTGAAGAAAATATTTGGTTCATATATGAGAATCAGCGACATTTACTCTTACTTAATTTTATTAATTCGCCGCGGTTTGAGAAATATCGCATTCGGAAAAATTCTCATCGATCGATGGGTTCAATTGTTCAGCATTGAAACTCGAATATGGATTGCAGCATCGTTAACGAATGCTGCTCATCATTCGATCAGTCATCAATGAAGTGACATTATTAATAAATGTTGATCATTGTATAATTCGTAGTTACTTATTATTCAATGGGTATCCTTGGTAAATGCTGATCATTTCATCGTTAGCCGCATTCGCGGGTTCCAATGAACATCTGTGGGAAATGCCGATCTTTCAGTTCATCCGCATTGACTTTCCAATGGACATCATTGGGTGAAGCGGATCATTTCGTTCATCAGCATTTACCTTCCCATGGACACCATTGGGCAATGCTGATCGCTCGATACATCCGCATTGGCTTTCCAATGAGCATAATTGAGTAATGATGATCATTCGATTCATCCGCATTGGCTTTCCAATGAGCATCATTGAGTAATGATGATCGTTCGATTCATCCGCATTGGCTTTCCAATGAGCATCATTGAGTAATGATGATCATTCGGTTCATCCGCATTTGATGTTCAATGGATACCCATTCACTGATCAATGGTCAGCCCTGTACGCCATTGACAAATGCGGAAATCTCAATGGGTCCCCATTCATTGTCCAATGGAGTCGTATGAGAACCATTGGTTGCCATTGGCGATTCAATGGAGTTTTTTACTACGGGGATAATTAAAAAAAAAAAAAAAAACATAAAGTAAGCAATATCCTATCACAAATTTTTAATTTGCGCGTGTTTTTCCGTGTATTGCGAGCATCTTTTTTTTGGCTCTTACTTCAGCCAATCGCTAAAACAGCCGGTCAATCGTTCTCGAGTGGCTATCGATTTACTCGTATCGATATATCTGTATCCGGTACAAGAAGCATAAAGATAGAAATCGTACGCGTTCGTGTATTCGCTTGTAACAAGGCCAGAGATTGCCCGACGTGAATCTTGAAATTGGATTCTGTTTAGTATCCTGAAACGGCAGCTCGATGCTTCCGGTTCTATCGACGAACGATGTTCGAAGAGGCTCTCGCCTATACCCTTAGACCATTCCTTCCCAAACCCTTTTCCCCCATATCGGATTTTCGCCTCAAGTGAAGCCACGAGAAGTTGTACATGAGAGAGAAAGAGACGGAGCGAGCAAAAGTGTGGGAGAGAGGGAGAGAGAGATGAGGTTCACCGTCCCTTAGCCCCTTAAACAACCCTCCGTGGTGAATTCTCTCGATGGCTGGCGGCGACGACACCAGTGGGCGGTTGTGCGGTCAAATGTGTGCATGTATTCGACATACCGGGCACTTTGCGATACAATTGCGCGGATATGTGTTTCATATCACGACGATATATACATATGGGGCATTCCACGTCGAATCACGCGGTCATCGGTCTGACCCCCTCGGATTTTGATGTCCAATGAAATCGTGGGTTTCGTTTGGCCCAAAATATGACCTCGAATTTGTAGAAACTTTTATTTCATTTTTTAGGGGTTGCCCGAGCTAAAGAATCATTAAATTGAGGGAAAACATAGAGGGACCTTCTTCAAATTAATGGAATCTTTTTCACAGAAACTAGGACCCAAACAGATATTTTCGTCATAGTTCGATAATGGGCAAAAAAGAATTACTTTTTTAAAAATAATTTCTTACTTCGATTGATTCTTGTAGTGAGAATAACAACAACAAAAATATTTGTCTAGTGAAACTTGATTTTTTTTTCTTGGTCTAAGCGTGAAACGACAACATTTTTCGAAAATTGATTAGCCTCGATGACCTGAAATTAAACTGATGATATTCTAACACAATTAAAAAATTTAAAAAAAAAATAGTAATTATTTTTAGCCGATTATCGAACTATGACGAAAATATCTGTTTTCGGCCCTACTTTATGTGCAAAAAAATTTCATTAATTTGAAAAAGACCCCTCTTTATGTTTTTCCTTAATTTAATGATTTTTTAGGACAGCAACCCCTAAAAAATGAAATAAAAATTTCTAAAAATTTGAGGTCACATTTTGGGCCAAACGAAACCCACGATTCATTGGACATCAAAATCCGAGGGGGTCAGGCCGATGACCGCGAGATTTGACGTGGAATGCCCCATATACACACATATACGGGCATTTATGGGTGTATATAAGGTCGGAAGTAACCGGATACATTCGCCGGAAGCGAACATATAATATCCGTGTACTCGCAATAAGCGGACCGCGTGATTCTGGTAATGCGATTTTGTCACACATTTGCATTTACGTTTAAGCAGAAATTTCCAAATGAGAAATTACCAACGGAGGAAGGATTTCCAGGTAATTCTGACATTTTCCGCTGTTTCCAGTTGACAGATACCAAACATTCAATTATTCATTGATTTTGGAAAAATAATTCAATCTCTCAGTCGGTCTTTCAAATTGGTGATATTCCTGTTGAAATCATGACGTCGTTTGATTTTTAAAAAATTCAAGGATGACATTTTAGAGGATTTTATGACCATTATTTAGGGGAATGTGGGGCAAAGTGGACATTTAAGGAATTTAACGATGTTCGTCATTAAGCGGGCGGTCTTTTAACTACTTGTATGTCCCAAAATTCATTCCTGAACCTAATTTCCCTGATTTTGAAAAAAAAAAAATTGGGGGCAAAATGGTCACGCCTCCTCAGGTGCAAAAAATCTATATTTGGTGATTCTCGAAAATAGAGACACTGTAATCAACTATGCCCCAATAAAATATTAACTTAACAATATAAACAAAGAAATAAAGCCAATAGAAATGAAATTTAAAAAAAAACCAGCTAATTCTTCAGATCCACTTTCCTCCAATTTTTTCCATGTGGAAAATATACTATGAATTCACTTTGTTACTGAATAAATCATGGTATTTTCATATATTCATCGACTTTTGAGTCGTGAAATTCATTTCTTATTCTTGTTTTTTCAATTTTGTAAAAAACAAAATTTGGGGGCAAAATGGACACGCCTTCTCAGATGCAGAAAAATCTATACTTGGTGATTCTCAAAAATAGAGACAGTGTAATCGACTATGCCCGAATAAAATATTAACTTGACAATACAAACAGAGAAATGAACCCAATAGAATCGTTTCTCGAATGAAATTTAAAAAAAAACGAGGTAAATCTTCAGATTCACTTTGCTCCGATTCTTGCCATGTGGAAAATGTACTACGAATTCACTTTGCTAGTGAACAAATCATTTTCACATATTCATCGACTTTTGAGTCGTGAAATTCATTCCCCATTATTGTTTTTTAAATTTGTAAGAAATTTTTTTTTTTATTCTACGATTTCCGTATTTTAGGCTTTTTATTTTGAATATATTGTTCAACAGTGTATGAAACGTTATGGCAATCGTGCAGGTATAGTCTGAATTCGAAGTAATAATTTTATGACCTTGACATTATTTTCAGTTTCAGCTCGTGTCCACTTTGCCCCCAAATTTGAAATTTTTCGCGTGTCCACTTTGCCCCCAGTGTCCACTTTGCCCCACATTCCCCTATATATAGATACAGAATAGAAATAGATATAGAATTTATATATCGATATAGAATAGAAATATTTAAGAGTAGAGATATTTACGAATGGAGTTATTTAGAGTAGAGATATTTGCAAATAGAGAAGTAAAGAGTAGAGTTATTGTATTGCCCGTTAATATCGCTGTAAATCTCGTTTTTCACATAGACTCGCGTCTCTAAACGATGCTTACTCAATTTTTTAATTTCATCACAATGATTTTTCAATTTTTCCAAACGCCATATTGAATTTTAATGTTTTTTAATTACTGAATTACTGAAATGAATCAAAGCAGAGCCAAGTTTCACTGGAAATTTCGTTACATTTGACTTCTAAAAAAAGCTCGAGATTAACGATTCGTATGAAATTTACATATTCAGAACCCTATTTTATGGGAAATCCTCTCTGATTACGAACAGAGGGTTGAAAAACGTGACAAATAAAAGTCACCCCTTTCGCACGAATGTTAGCACGAATACATGATTAAAAGATTTTGGAAATTCTTCGTTGCCTGCCCAGTTAACTTTTTCCCTTAAAAATGAAAGGGGGATTTACCACCCCCTCCAGGATTCAAGCACTGATAACGAAATTGCTCGGAGAATATGGGGTGGTTTTTTTTCGTTCTGTTCTGGCGGTAGCAATCTTTTTTGTGCTCGAGTACTCTCGAGTACTCGACCCCGACAATCGCGGGTATTGCCGCGAAAGTAAATGAGAGAGGGAGCAAGAGGGAGAAAAAAAAGCTTCATGGGGTTCGTCGGCAGGGGATAAGCCCAGTGTGGTGCGCGTGAGCTTCCGTCGAGGGTAGCGAAGGCTGAGGAACCTCTGAGCTTTCGTTTTGCCGGGATTTGTGCGTATATGGTATATCTCAGACGAAAGACCAAATAGAGGCTGTACAGAAGGGTTTCCCCTATAAGGGTGGGGGTCGCTTGATCTCTGTGCGTAACTTGCCTTATGCGTGATGAAGAAAGGGAGTAAGAAAAGAGAAAGCGCAAAAGAGAGAGAGAGAGAGAGAGAGAGAGAGAGAACGAGAGAGAGAGAGAGAGAACGAGAGAGAGAGATGAAGAAAAAATGAGCACAAAGCACGGTGCGAAAGCTAGCCTTATACGTAAAACAAAGTGGTGACATTGTCGAGAAAATTGCTTCTGCAATCTTCAGGAGCTCGGACCAAACCCCCTTTTTCTCTCCTTTCTTCCTCTTTCATATTTCCTTTTTTTTTTTTTGAAGCATTCGACCATTTCTCTCGACTGAATTTTTAATCCTCAAACGTATATCACCCCTGCCTCCCCCTTAACACCCTCTGAATCCACGCCTCACCCTTTTTTCTCAAACAAAGCCTCCCAGCTTTCTTATTTTTTTTTTTTTTTGAAGGGGTTGGTGGAATTTGTCGAAAAATCCAACCTTTGACCATTTTTAATATTATTTATATTCAATTTTATAAATATATTGGCTTTGAAGACAATTGGAATTGAGAGATCGAGAATTAATAATGGGACAACCGACAAAGCCGCGGAAGACAAATCATTCACGAGGAAAATACACGGAACGGGATTTTTACCGACCGGGTCGTGTATCATTTACCCCTTGAGAGATTCCATTATTTATTCGGTGGAAGAAAAACGGAGGAGAAAGATTTGGTCTGTTTTCTTTTTCTTAGCGAAAGTTTTCCTAATGCCTGAAAAAAACTGAGAACATTAACGTAAAGTATTGCAACCTGTTATACAGAAAAGGCTCGCTGTATTAAGGGGGTATTCTGTTCGAGAATTTAAAAAAAAAAAATTTTTTATTGCATATTCTTAAAGCTTGGACCTTTAAGAATATATCCTCGAAAGGAAATTTTTTAAATTACTAATTAATTTTCAATGTATAACTATCGGTCGCCCTTATCACTTTTGTATAAGGATTATTTGTTTTTACTATTGTAAAAAAATTAAAAACCATGAAAAAAAAGAGTCGAAAAACGCCTTTTTTGTACAGACAGCCGCCATTGTGCGAAATTTTTTTTCCACCTTCTTTGAGGTAGGGGCTATAACGACATTTTTACGAATTAAGAATCTTTTTTCAAAATTTTGTATCTGATGACAAGAAAGGTTACAGTCTTGTCAACCAGCACACCCCTTTTTTACCCTCAATTTCATTTTCATTTTTTTTCTCCAAATTTTTTTTGTTTATTGTCAAAATATCAATATGGTATAAAAAAAAGAATGGTAAAAATGTCTCCAGACCAGAATACCTCCTCAACCTCGTTGTTTACACAAAGGTCGAAAGAACCTGTAATCGAAACTGGAAACTGTCAAAATGTGCATGCTGCAACAAAAAACCGTTTGCCATGCAGGAATTATTGAATTTCGTTTGCATAGGGGGCCCTCGACCTCGCTGATTTCGTTTAAGATTTTTTATATGATTCTTCCAACACAAAATAGCATTCAGAATTGTATTCAGATTTTTAAAACCACATTTGAGTACGTTATGATTTTTTGAACATTTTTTTCGAAAACCTCGAGGGCCGTAATTTAAAAATCTTTAAAAATTCTCAAAAATCCGGTGTCAAAAACGAAAATTTGGAAATTGGTCTACTGTGAAAAGTGGCTTGAATATTTTTATCATTAACCAACTATTTTAGGAAATTTTTTCACTTGTTTCAAAACCTTTTTGCATTTTTTATTCTGGAATATCAACATAAAGACACGATAATCGAGATGGAAGCAAAAGCCTGGACATCATGAATTTTGGGTAAAAAATTTTCATTTTTGACACCGGATTTTTGAGAATTTTTTCAAACTTCGAAAAAACTTCGAAAAAAATGTTCAAAAAATCATAACGTACTCAAATTTGGTTTTAAAAATCTGAAAAAATTCTGAATGCTATGTTGAGTTGAAAGAATCATATAAAAAATCGTAAACGAAATCAGCGAGGTCAAGGGTAACACTCAGGTTGCCTTGGTATGGAATGCCCCATAGACAGAATATTGGTGACCGTTTGCTGAATAAAAATACTGATTATAGGTGAATTTTCTTACACAGACTCGTTTAAAATTGACAAGACACAATCGAGTGTGTGTGTGAATTAATAACAATTTGTAATTTCGTTCAAACGAGTGCGTCAATCGCTGTTCCGAATCGAAAAGTGTCACCGCGTATATGAATCTGTTGTATCACCTGCACTATCGTGCGCCCTAAGCGCGCTACCCGTCAAACTTCCGTGCTCTGACCATCGGGGTTTGCCTACCTGTCGGAAATTTCAAAAAATCTACCGTACCGTCGGTAAAATATAGAATACCTGAATTACCGACGGTCGGTACATCAAGTCAAAAAGGAAAAACTTTTTGGCGGCTTATCGATAAGAACGATCGACTATCATTGAAGAAAATAACATCAAGCAGGTTAAACAATTCATCGAACAATTTAAATAAAATTGAAAAATTTATGTACAATAATTATAAAGGAATGTACGGAATTGCTCCTCGATATTTGTGATTTTTTCTGTTGTTGAAAGAAGAAAGAAATGCTGATTTTCAAAATACCGGTTGCATCTATCTATATTATTAATATATAGTGATAAAGTTCTTATATAGCTGCTAATACCAGAAAATATACTGTCGGCTTTGCTCTGCGCAGTGTTCTCTCGTGTCTGCCTGACGAAATTTTTCTACTCAGTAGTGTCAGTACGAGCGCGCCTCGTCTCGCGTGTGCGTGTGTTTCATTTTTTCTGCGCTCGATTGTGGCTGCCAAAAAATATCATTTCACTATCCCGAATGACAATCGGTTTTCTTCTCTTCTTCTTTTAATTGAGCGAAAAAAAAAAACATTTAGCCACGAAAAATGGCAGGTTTTACGGAAAGTGCGCTCGTGAAGAAGCTCATGGATCTTAATCCCTCGCAACAGAGTATTCAAACTTTGGCACTTTGGCTGATACATCACAGAAAACATCATCCGACTATCGTTAAAGTATGGTACAAGGAAATGTGCAAAGGTGAGGCGAGAATTTTTTCAATTTTTTTTTCCTCGAAAACACTCGCGATTAAATAAAACGAAAAAAAAACGACAATTGCGAGACAAATTGAGGAATCGAGCCACATATTTATCGCTGTCGCTTTTCTCGTGACACGAGCGCAATTTTTGTCCCAGATAAATCGAGCTGCATGTCCCTCGAGTCGTTCGGCAATTTCGACCAATTTTTGAGGTTAAACCCGCGTGCCATCGACAGCGAATAATCTTCAAATATTCTTCGTTCCTACCGCGCGAACGCAGAAATCCCTAGTTTCTCATTCGACGAATCCGTCTCGAGAAATCAGATTCCTTCTTTTCGCGTGACTGAATTTTTCTTTAGAAACTATTTTTGTCGTGAATTTTCCTCTTTCTTCTTCGCCGCTTCCCTGCAATGTTAATCTCAAACCTTTAACGAATATTCGTGCGAAAAAGGAAATTCATTGATCCCACGAATGTTCGGTTCACCGAAAGTAGAAACAAACATTGACTTATTTTCGAGCGATAATATTCCAATGTCGCTCTTTATCGTTGCATTTTACAGTCAAGGACAATCGCAAACTGATGTTCATGTATCTGGCCAATGATGTTATACAAAACAGTAAGAAGAAGGGTCCGGAATTTGGCAAGGAATTCGGCTCTGTTCTGCCGAAGGCTTTCGAGCACATGAAAGGGTTCGATGAAAAAACGAGAGACCGTCTCAACAGGCTGCTCGCGATATGGGAAGAGAGAGGCGTTTACGACAAAGCGCAGATCACGGAATTCAAGTCAGCCTTCGACGCTGCTACGGAACCTGTTAAAGAGCCCGGCACTCCGCCGAGAAAAAAGCCCAAAAATGATGTGGAAAAGGAAAAAAAAACAAAGGTATCGGAATAATTTCCAATGCACGATTGTAAATTATTCGTAACATTTTTTTAACGTTTCAAAAAACAGATCTTACGCCATAAAGATTGCGTCGCTTTGGATAAAGAACTTTACTATTTAGAGCATTTTCAATGTTCTCAAAAGTTTTTCCCAATTTATTTCGAATGAATACGTAGCGATATAACTTTGCGATAACCGTGATTTGTCTTGTATTTGGCAGAAAAAAGAGCCCGAGAAGAAGGAACGGAAAAAATCGGAAACCGAGGTCGAGGTCGACGGTACGAAAGAGCTGCACGTGACTTTGAGCCCAAAAACACCGGCCGGGGATCCGCCTGAGACGGAGGAACTCATAAAAGCTTTAATGGTCTCTGAAGTATATAATATCACGAATAAGAATTATGTATCGATGAATAAACTGTATACGATTTTGAAGAATTGCCAAAAAAGAGTAAAACAATCTCGTCCAATAAAATCATAATTAATATCAACTTTTCGCCTTCTCGGCTCGAACGATTTTTCATTCGTCCAATCAAAATCGATTCTCGGATACCGAGAAAAGCGCCATTTAAAATGCGTTTTTTCATGATTTTTCGGCTGCAATTTTTTGACCATTCGATGGGTTTTTCAGGATCTGGAAAATACCGCTTCGTCGGACGCCGGTGTTCGAGAACGCATAGCATCTTTACCTCCCGAAGTTTCCGAAGTCTCGTTGCTCGCCAATCTCGCCGATAGAGCCGCTGCCGATCAATTGAGCGTCGCGGTTAACGAGGCGGCGGCTCTCCTCGCCGATTACAATGGACGACTCCAGGGTGAAATGGAAGATCGTCGGAGACTACTGACAATGCTCAGGGATTACACACTCGCTCAGAGACAATTGCTGCAGCAGGCACAAACGACCCTCGAGGTAACAAATACCCCTTTCGTTGGTCAAAATCTCACCAACTGCTCGATTTTTCATTCAGCATCGTCGTAATTAAATTCTCAGAGTATCCGCGGTCAGGAAAAATCGAGAAAAAACCCGTTAGTTACGGAGAATTGAAAATTGATTAGGAAAAACAGAGCATTTTTTATACCTCGACTTGACCTTTCACGACCCACACGAATTAAGGTTGTTTAGAAGCTATGAAATCTTTGAATGTTAATTGTTCAATAAATAGCTTCTTAATCGTAGTGAAATTTTTACACGACCTCCTGAATACTTCATGTAAGAACATACCAAATTTTCAGAATTCTCTCATCATAACTTCAACCTCCTTAAGGGTTAAAATAAAAAACAGTGAGAAAATTCTGAAAATTTGGTATGTTTTTGTATGAGGTATTTAAGAGGTCGTGTAAAAATTTCACGACGATTAGGAAGCTCGTTATTAAGAAATTAACGTTTTGTTAAAAACAATTTTTTAAACAAATAACAAAATATTTATCAATAAACTTCGTTTTCTTTTCGTTGCTTTCAGTATATTGTGGATATTAAAAAATTGAGAGGTCAACAAAAAAACCTTATCGCAAAGTTATATCAAGTTTCCACAAGACTACATTTTATTTTATTTGATTTGTTAATCTCAATTATTCGATAACAAGCTTCCAAATCGTCGTGAAATTTTTACACGACCTCTTAAATACTTTATTGAAAAAGATACCAAATTTTCAGAATTTTCTCATTAAACGTGATTTGCCTCTAAACAACCTTAAGGTATTAGTCTACTTTGGAAGGCCAAAAAAAGCAAATCTTCGAAAAAATTTTCTCCTTTATCAGATATGGCTATAAAACTGTCTTACAACATTGTTTCATTCTCCGAAAGTACAAACAAAAAAATTAAATTATGAAAAATTCAATGGTTCATTTTCATTTCAAACATGCACCATTTTTTTTTTTAATCGATTTTTCATTCACGGGTTTAAATTGTTGTGTAAGAAACCTTCCTCTTTAAAATGCTTTTTTATTTTTTTGTTTCACACTTGCCAATCCTGAGATTAACTGTCGGCCATGGGGAAAGACATTTTTGCGTTCTATAAATTATTCAAAGAATCGAAATGAAGAATAATATTTTTTTTGTACTTTCGAAGGATGAAACAATGTTGTCAGACAGTTTCATCGCCACATCTGATGAAGGAGCTGAGAAAAAAATCTAAAAAAAATTTTTTTTTTTAAATTCTAAAGCAGATTAGTTCCTTCAGTTAGATAATGAAAAAAATCGTATAAATAATATAGGCAAATGAGAAATGTGCTATAGGAATGTTCGATTCTTTGGAAAGAATAAAGAATTCTTTGAATCGAATAAAGAAAATCGATTTTCATGAAAAATCGAATCCAAAGAATCGATTTTTCAAAATCGTGAAAAAAATTAATTGCTAATTAAAGCTTACGTAAGTGTTTATTAAGTTTTTGCTATGGAAAATGATTAAATTGAATTAATTTATTTTTAATACAAAATTATGGATACAAGATAACAAATATAAAGTAGTTTTCATTCTGGCTAAACATAGCTTGATTCTTTTACACATTTGCACTTTTTAATATATTCTTAAAAATATTATGAATATATTTAACAAACCAGACTTTTTTGTATTACACAAGTTTCTATTGTTTTACGATATTTTGTAAATTTTTACTTTTGCTTATTTTTTTCATTGGGTCATCTTTTCAATATTTTAACTTTGAATTTTTTTTTACTCTTTTTCTCATGTTTTCACATTTTCACATACTTTTTATTTCTTTTAACCTTGACGTTGATGTTTCATAGACTTTTGTCAATCTTTATTTAATTGCCAATCTTAAATAGATAATGAATTTGATAAAAAATCGAATTTTCGATTTTTAAGGTCAACAAACGATTTTTTGAACGGAAGAATCTATCTTTTAAAGAATGGAATCGAAATCGAACATCCCTAATGTGCTGGCATAAAAAGTCTCGAAGATAAATTCGTCTGCGAACAATATTCGTTCTATGAACTATTTAAAAAATTATGAAAATCGTATTTCAGGACTACAAGGAGAAATTAAAAAAGGTTTGCGCAGTTAGATCGGAGGTCAAGTCACACATCTCGAATCTTCCGGATCTAACGCAGTTACCCGACGTCACCGGTGGTCTGGCGCCACTTCCGTCTGCCGGTGATCTCTTCTCTCTTCACTAGATTAGACAAAAGAAAACAAATAACTAAAAAAAACAAAATGAAGGAAAAAAAGAACGTCCAACTGTGCCCTTACTTCGCTACGGGTTTCCGAGACGATTTTACAATAGTTGCGAGACTAAAGTTTGGTATATAGAGATGATACATGGATTCGCGATTCTTTCATCGATTAAAAGAAAAACGAACAAATGTAAAAGAAAAAGAGAAGAACAAAGTTGTTGCGCGAAACGAAAAGAAACGAAGAGAAAAAAAAATAAGCATTGGGTATACGTGTCTTAATCGGGAGACAAAAAGACTGAGTTCGCGCGCTCTCAGCCTTGCGTTCTTCCAAAGCGTGTGAATGTATGCGTGTGAGCGTGAGTGTAAGTGTGCGTGTGTGTGTATTCTCGACTCGTAAACCATATACTTCCTGTTGAAAATTGTGATCATTTAAAGAAAGAAGAAAATATCGACCACGAGCGTGATCGAACGATCCTTTTCGAGGGGAAAAAAAAACGAGTAATCAAATCGTGTTCGTTCGTCCCCTTGAGCCGGATAATTAACAAACCTAAGAGCCAATGTTATATTTTCAACATTTTTCCCGTTTCCTCTGCCTCATCCGTGATCTGGGATCAATGGAAATATATTACCCCCCTCCTTTTACCCCAACGAAATTTGGGATCTTTACAAAAGACTGTTAAAAAAAAAATGCCTATTTTTTTTCAAAGAACATTGACAAATCGTCAGAGTATTCCTAAACTAAGAACCTGTCTAAATATGAGCCCTTAATATTAATATTTAGAGGTGGCGATTTTCAATTTTCTTTTTCCATTTAAATAACACGGGAAATTTTTTTTCCGTACTTTAAAATTTTATTACTCAAAAACGAATCACTGTGCAGTAATGAGAAACATAGACTTTTGTAGGAAATTGAACGATCTATGAAAAAAAGTCTGAATGAAGATTTCCGTGAAGCGAGCCGTTTCGGAGTTATCAAGCCTTAACCATTGAACTGTTTAAAATAATGATGTTATTTACTTATAAACGCGACAAAATCGACTCATATCATTTAAATACCCTTTAAAACAAATGTCTGCAAATTTTCAATAGAATGTTGATCAAAAAATTTTATTAATCAACGATGAATAATTAATTTTATTGTTCATTAATAAAAAAAAATACGGGTATATCACAAATATATGATGAAATTTCATCATAAATTTTATATATTATAAATCAATAATTTATTTTAATTCTTTATAAATTTGTAGAGTTTTTTAAGAATGAGTTATAACGATGAATAATTTTTTTTCTTTAATTCTTTAAGCAATTATAATTTTTATATTATTTAACTCAGGGTTACATCATTCATTCAAAACATTATTAAAGAATTAAAATAAATTATTGATTTATAATATGGGTCATTCCATTTCAAATCGAACAAGAGTTGGAATTGACCCCTTTACATTTCGATGGAATTTGGTCAAAAGGTTTCGCTTTTAACCAAACGAAGTTTTACCAAAGGAAAAAAATTAAAAAATTGTTTTTCAAAAGTTATCCAGTATTTAAAATTTCACATTTTTTCAAATCTGTCATGTTCATTTTTTAAATATCTCGAAAACTATTATAGTTATGAAAAATCGTCCTGAATACGTTTTGAAGAGTATACTTGGGGCTATGAAAAAAAATATATATTCCGAAAAAAAAATTGTAAAATGATGAAGTTGGAGAATTTTGAATTTTCAAAAATCGTGAAAATCCAAGTTGTACATTAAATTTTTGGTTCAATTTTGTACATATAATACCTTGTACTAATCTTAAAAGATCCTGAAATTTTCGGAGGGGTGTTTTTTGTTTTTTCAAAAATATGAATTTCTGAATTTTTAAAAGTCGTGTAAATCCACGATCAACATTAAATTTTTGTTTAAATTTTTTTTTATATATTTTGGACTGATCTTAAAAGATCCTGAAATTTTCAGGATGGTGTTGTATTCTTTAAAAATAAAAAATTTTGAATTTTTGTAAAAAACAAATTTGAATTTTTTGGTTAAATTTCGAAAAAAAATATTTTTGAAACAAAAAAAACACCATCTGGGAAATTTCAGAATCTTTTAATTATGGGAAAAAATTGTTTATTCTTACCAAAATTCAAAAATTTATATTTTTGAAACAAATCAACACCATCCTGAAACTTTCAGGATCTTTAAAGATCAGTCCAAGGTATTATATAGAAAAAATGTAACCAAAAATTTAATGTTGATCGTGGATTTACGCGACTTTCAAAAATTCAAAAATTCATATTTTTGAAAAAAGAAAAAACACCCCTCTGAAAATTTCAGAATCTTTTAAGATTAGTGCAAGGCATTATATAAAAAAAAATTGAACGAAAAATTTAATGTACAACTTGGATTTTCAGGATTCTTGAAAATTTAAAATTCTCCAAATACGCCATTTTTAAAAATTTTGTTTCGGAATATTTTTTTTTTCATAGCCCCAAGTATACTCTTCAAAACGGATTCAGGACGATTTTTCATAACTATAATAGTTTTCGAGATATTTAAAAAAAATGAACTTGACAGATTTGAAAAAATGTGAAATTTTAAATACTGGATAACTTTTGAAAAAAAAATTTTTAATTTTTTTCCTTTGGTAGAACTTCGTTTGGTTAAAAGCGAAACCTTCTGACCAAATTTCATCGAAATCGAAAGGGGTCGATTCCAACTCTAGGTCGATTTGAAATGGAATGACCCATATATAAAATGTGAAATAAAATTTCATCATATGTTTGTGATATACCCGTATTTTTTTTTAATAAGAATTTTGGTTCACCATTCTATTGAAAATTTGCAGATATTTGTTAAAAGATGATAACATTGGGTAAAGTAATATAAGTCGATTTTGACGGGTTTATAAGTAAATAACATCATTATTTTAAACAGTTCAATTGTTAAGGCTCGATAACTCCGAAACGGCTCGCCTCACGCAAATCTAATTCATTCAAACCTTTTTTATGGAGCGTTCAATTTCCTACAAAGATCTATGTTTCTTATTACTGCACAGTGATTCGTTTTTGAGTAATGAAATTTCAAAGTTCAGAAAAAAAATTTCCCACGTTACTTAAATGGAAAAAGAAAATTGAAAATCGCCACCTCTAAATATTAATATTGAGAGCTCATATTTGGACAGGGTCTTTGTTCAGGAATACCCTGACGATTTATCAATGTTCTTTGAAGAAAAAAAAATAGTCATTTTTTTTAAACGGTCTACAATCACAAAGGTGCATGGATAACGATAAAACATGAATTATTTTATTGATAATATTGTTGCACGTTCTAGTTTTATTTAAACTGAAGAGGAAAAACAAAACATCCGTGCATAAACTCTCGTGGACCGGCATGTTTATTTTTTTTTCTCAATTCCAATGTTTTTTTTTATGTTCCGGACGGTGAATTGCATTCACTTCGGAACAATGAAATTTTGCGAATAAAAAAGAGCGCATAAAAGAAGAACACACGTTCGCCGATCTTTTTTTCCAAGCCCGGCAAAACGTTCAAAGTCGATGGAACGAGGCTGTTTTTTTTTTTTTTTTAGTCTTTTTTTCCTGAAAGCGCACTCGAACGTTAAACTGAGAAAGATAATACAGGGAAAAATAATAGAAATTTTCAAAGACGAAGTTGATCGTGAATTATCGGTCCGGAAAAAAATAATAATAATAATAATGAAAATTGTAAATATTAGAAAAAAAATTGAATTTTCGTCAAGGCCCGGTGATCGAGACAGGATGAAATTCGCATAACATCTCGATGACGGAAAAAATGTGAAACGACCAATTTTTTTGCAACAACTTCATTACCGAATATAATTTGCGGATTTTTATGAAACTATGTTTTCTTCTTTCTTCGAAACTGAGGGAATAATCCACGTGAAGATATTATTCGAGAAACGTTGGGATTTTCATTGAAAATGTTGGACGAAATGAAGATTCGTTGTGGGTTAAATTAATATCCGAAATGTACATTAACTATTTAATGATAATTGAGAAAAAAAAAATAAATGAATAAAGATGAATTGCCTGGAAAAGTATGATGGAAATAATTTAAAAAAAAGGCTATGCATCGCGCTTGTAGCATGATATTATGCGCGAAACGAGAGATGGAAACACCGAATAAAAATAAATGTTTTTGAACGTAATGGTGATCGATTGTTATTTGAAAAAGAAGATGAGCCTTTTACTAGGTTTCGGTTTTTGCGCAAATAAAATTCTCCTTTTACTTCTACCATGTCCCGTCAGTTGAGTCATATTAAGGTACTATAGCCCATTTTAGAAGGCTAAAAAAAAAAGCAAATTTTTAAGATTTTTTTCTCAGCCCTTTTATCAGATATGGCTATAAAACTGTTTTTACAACATTGTCTCATGCTTTGTAAATACAAAAAAAAATTTATTTTGATTCTTTGAATCAGAGTTGGGCAAAGTACTTAAAAGTACTTAAAGTATCAAGTACAAAGTACCGTGGGTACTTGAAGTACAAAGTACTTGATACTTGGTACTTGATACTTCAAGTACTTGAAAAAATCAAGTACTCAGTATCAAGTACTTTTCAAGTTTTCGGGTACGTCTCGTAAATTCTGGTGCTTGTGTCATTCCATGTCAAATCGACCAAGAGTCGGAATCGACCACTTTCTATTTCGATGAAATTTGGTCAGAAGTTTTCGTTATTAACAAATTTTGTAATTTATTAAAAAATTTGTAAAAAAAAATTTTTTTTTACCGAAATTCTATAATTTATAATTTTAAAACAAAAAAAAACACCATCTTGGAAATTTCAGGATTTTTGCTGAAACTTTCAGGATCTTTCAAAATCAATCCAAGGCAGCGTTGCAAAATTTTTAATGAAAAAGTAATGCATTAACCATTATGTTTTTAATGGCTAATGAAAATTATTTCCATTAACTATTAATCATTAAAATTTAATGGTTTTTAAGCAATGGTTTTTTAAGCAAGTTCTTATTTATTTATATAATTTATTTATATAACCATTACCAATAAATGGTTAATGCATTACTTTTTTAAATGCATTTGCATTTTCATTAACCATTAAATTTTAATGGTGAATGAAAATAATTTCCAATCACCATTAAAAAAGTAATGGTTAATGCATCACTTTTTCATTAAAAATTTTGCAACCCTGCATCCGCCATTCTTTTTTTAAATCGATTTTTCATTAACTGTGGTAATTTTTTGTGTAAGAAACCTTTCTCTTTGAAATGCTTTTTTATTTTTTTGTTTCAGACTTGCCAATCTTGAGATAACTGTCAGTCATGAGTCAAGACATTTTCAAAGACAATTTATTCAAAAAATCAAAAAAAGAAATAAATGTTTATTTTTATTTTCGAAGGATAAAGCAATGTCGTAGAACCAGTTTTATAGCCATATCTGATGAAGGAGCAGAGAAAAGAAATCTTGAAAATTTGCTTTTTTTGGCTTTCTAAGAGATAAGAAAGTAGCTTTTCCAGTTTTGAGTCAGGCTTGTAAAGAAAGCTTCGTAATTACAAAAAAAAAATAATTAAAAAAACAATGTGTCAGTTTAGAATTTTCTTTTTTTTTAAATAATCTTTGGAATTACCTGTGAAAAATGTAGCTACCTGTGAAAGCTGTAGCTTCATATTGGGAAAGTTTTGAAAAAAATTAGAAATTTTGTAAGATGCAAAAAAATGCAATTCCTGTAAGCGATTTGTTCGAAATTCAGTAGCAAAATAAGTTTATCTCCAAAACTAACATTTTTTTAGCCCGTCGACTGCTCGAGCGATTTTTGCGAAAATTCTTATGAACCACCTTCAGATCCCAAAATATTGATGAGAAAAAATTATTTCCAGAGAACAGAACCTTATTCATGAGGTATACAAAAGAAAATACTTAATTCGACGAATGTGGATGGAGTATTAACTAAGGACAATAGCCATTAAAGTTTTACCTTTATTCACAAAAATATCAGCATCCTTACAGATTTTTACAACAACGGTACTCATACTCGAATTAATAAGATTATTCATTCAAAATTTATAGCAGTTTTGGTACATTGATTTTACAACGATTGCAATAACTATACGACATTTACATATATGACATATAACATGTAATCCACAATAATATTTATATCAGGGTGGTTAGAAAAATCACGCTATCTCCCGATTGCGTTCATTGTCAAGATTTTTTTCTTTTCCCAAAACGTTTCTCCGAAGAACCGATCTTTTCTGTAAATAGATATCTCACACAAGCGGCGGTTTGTACGATTTTTCTTTTCTAGAATCTCATGAATGTTGCAATTCGCCAAAAATTGCTTTTTTGGGAATTTTAGAATTCAGATTCAAAATTCAAATATCGCAAAATCCATCGCTGTTTAAATTTTGTTGTTAGAAAACAAAAGTTTTTGGTCAATCCTAATCGGTCCTGGTCAAAGTGCAAAATTTAGCTTCCAAAAAATTCCAAAAAATCACCTCCGATCGTGCGAGATCTATTTTTTAGGGAAAAGTCTATGAGGACCAAAATCGGAAATAACAGTTTTTTTTTAACCGCCCTAAATAATTATTTTACACTATTAATTCATAATTTACAGTCATTATCAAACATTATAACTTCTCAAACGTTGCAACGATCATATAACATTGGATCCCTGTGTAACAACGTTAATATAGATAAATTGAAATCGTTAAATCGATGTGTCATGTAAGGCAACAATAGCGTCGGTGGGTTTGGATTGCGATTACTCTACTGAACAGGGCGCAGTTACAATTTTTTATCATTCCTACACCGAAAGAACTACGAGATGTTGTGAACGATTTCACTCGCGTCTTGAAGAGTTCCGGCCTCGACGCAAATTTTTTTTTGCAATTTTCTTTACCTTTGGGTTCCTTAAAACGGGTGGTTTGACCCTACGTCCAAACACCGCACTAACGTCCGCGCGAAAAAAGGATCTGAAAAAATTCCGTATGCCAGATGCGGCGGCGTTCAAGCGCTGTATGATACCAAAAATACATTTTCGAAGGACTCTGTTCCAAAAACGCCGCAAAATCTTCGCGAACAATGCGCGCCTTTTTCGGCTCATTGCATTTTCGATGATGAAACATATCAGACCGCATCCCAATCCGATACCGAGAATCACGAATGCGAAACCCAAATCCTCCAGATCGAATACTTTTACAACGCGATCCGTGAGCATATTTTTATACTTCTCGATAGTGCGCAAATCATCTTTCATGTATTCGTCATACTCGCGTTGAACGACATGGGCTTCAACGAGTTTCTGAAGATTTTTATTGAATCTCTCTTCCAGAGGCCAGTCTTCCGGCAACATCCAAACGATATACCGTGCGGTCATAAATTCGCTAGACAAATGAAGGTTTTCTCGCGCGGCTACTGGAATAAGCTCGAGACTTCCACCCAGACAAGCGGCGGATCGATTTATTTCCAACAAGGAGGAACATTCCGCGCTTGCATCATAGATTCCTTCGATTTTTTGGGATTCTCGAACGTCCGGATGAAGCGCGAAATCCCGGAAATATTTGTCAGGAATAAAAATCAGTTGGTTCGGATCGGCAAACAAGTCTCGCGTCGTATCAATGTTTTTAAGGGGGACTCGCTTGGCCAAAAGAGAAGCCAGTAGTCCTTGATAAATCCCCTGAATCGTAACGACTAATATCAACAGAGAGGCAACATAAATTCTCGACGGTACATTGTTGGGTAAATTTGTGATTGCCGAGTTGCAGATAATACGAATCAAATTGAGAAGAGCCGTCCCTAGAGTTTGACGCATTAAAAATTTTAAAAAAATGAGAGTGATGAGGCCAACGACGAGCAGACCGATTCGGGAACTAACGTCGAGGACGGATGCGATTTTGTCTAATTGCGACTTGTCACCTTTGTAATGCGTAAGCGCGCGCACTCTGTCTACGTAGAATGCATAGGACATGAGCCCCGTACGGCCATTACGCATAAGGTGAGTTGGAATTAATTCGAGGTACCATTTACCCTTGACCACCTCATTCGCCAGGGAAAACGGTATAACACCACCAAAAACAAGCACGGGGTACTTTCCAACGATGCCTTTGATTCCTCGGATGACGGTAAGCTCGACCGTTGCGTTGAGAGAACGAAGGAGGCTTCGCAAAATGTTACCATTGACACCGCGAAGCGAATCCACCCCAGTCTTGTTCTCGTCCACGTGGATAGTTGGCCACTTATCGGGCGTTACCACAGAAATCTCATAACCCCCGAGATTCGTTGTCTTGTCGAAATCCATATTCTCGCATGGATCACGATCGACCGAATATTCTCGCACCAACAGAGCCCAAGGATGGTCTTTTTCCACCTTGTAAATTGCCTCCAACTGCCAAGGTGCGGGTGCATCTGTCGTATAAGGATTGAAAGTATAAATTAATCGTCCCTTCGCTCCGTGAGTACACATGAATTTGGCGTTCAGCAGATTAAACTTCCAAGCTGTCCCCAAAAATGCATTGGCTTTCGAGCATCCTCGCCCTTTAACCGGCCATTCAAGTATGTAAAAGTGTGCCATGTGATTCCACCACAAACTATCTTTTATCAGCTGGAGAATTTCGTCGAGTTCCTTCGTAGAAGCGGCCGTAATTGCGAAGAGTTGCAGTTTGTGTACAGCATATCGGCGGTCTGAAGGTGTACGCGAGGCCATCATCGATTTCGTTATACGATTGATACTAATTACAGGAAGAGGCTCATCAAACGACATTGCCGCGGCGATGAGAGAACCAGCTGATTTTCCAGCTATACCAATTGTTTTTACTTGGTTTCCATAACACGCTAGTAAAACTTTTACCTGAAAGTTGTTAAAAAAAACGTCATTGACATGATGGATAAAATAAATTTAAACAATCACGATATCGTAATAGGCTGATAGACGGTAAATTGAAGAAAGAAATTAAAATTTAGTTGTTTCTCCTACCGATTTCTAGCAATTATCAAATCATTTCCTTTTTTAAAACTTTTTTATCTTTGGCTTTTCGAAGGAAAAAACTTGGTTGCGAACCGAATTTCGATTTCTCGAAGCGTAATGTTTTATGTTTAAAGCGAAATCATCGTGTATTGCATGACCTTTCCGCTGTTATCATTTGTTTTCCTATTACAACTGAATTCAAAAAGATATATCGTGCAGATTATAAATTTGCGCACAGCTTCTTCATTTTTACCATTATTCGTGCCAAGCCTCTTTTACGAACGAGTGTAATTAGAAATGTTAGCATATGGGAAGCTTACCTAGGCAGTTGTATGCGAATTTATAATTTGCACAATTTTTTTCTATCGTTTCGAACATAAAAATTGTATATGGGTCATTTGATGTCAAATCGACCAATAGTTTGAATCGACGCCTTTCAATTTCGCTGAAGTTTGGTCAGAAGTTTTCTTTTATCATAAAACGAAGTTCTACGAAAGGAAAAAAATTTGAAATTTTTTTTTCGAAAGTTATGCAAAATTCGAAATAACACAATTCTTAAAATTTTCCAAGTTTTTTTTAAATATCTCGAAAACTATTATAGTTACGAAAAAATCGGGTCTGGGAAAAAGTCGAGTCTGGGTTCGTCTTAAAGAGTATACTTTGGGGCTATATTTTTGAAGGATTTTGATTTTCAAAAAATCATGCAAATCCACGATCAACATTAAATTTTTGGTTCCCTTTTTTTAATATAATACCTTGTAATGATCTTAAAAGATCCTGAACTTTTCAGAATGGTGTTTTTTTTCAAAAATACGAATTTTTTGTTAAAAAAAAAAAATTATTTGCAAGTCAAGTCAAGTAAAGCAATCATGTAATTTTGTAATTTTGAGCAGTAAAAATTACAAAATTACATGATTGCCCAACTTCAATTAACTTAGAGGTTAAAAAAAAAAGTTTTTACCAAAATTCAAAAATTCATATTTTTGAAAAAAAAACACCATTCGTAAAATTTCAGGATCTTTTAAAATCAGTACAAGGTATTATATATGAAAAAAATGAACCAAAAATTTAATGTTGATCGTGGATTTGCACAATTTTTAAAAATTCAAAATTCTCCAAATTCAACATTTTTAAAAAAAAAATTCGGAATGTTTTTTTTTCGTAGCCCCAAGTATACTCTTCAGACCGAACCTAGAATGATTTTTTCGTAACTATAATAGTTTTCGAGATATTAAAAAATTGAATTTAAAAAATTGAAATCATGGTAAAATTTTTAATTTTGCATAATTTCAAAAAAAAATTTTTTATTTTTTTACCCTTGGTAGAACTTCGTTTTATGATAAAAGAAAAATTCTGGCCGAATTTAATCGAAATTGAAAGGAGTCGATTCCAACTATTTGGGTCGATTTGACATGGAATAACTCATACATATATAACACGGGAATCGATGGATTTATTCACTTCAATTGATAATTATTTTTAAAAATCCCAGAAATACTGTCATATTTTTTTGCCGTTGCGGTGGTTTCGTGCTTCTAACTTCATAGCGATTTCTTCGAAACGTGAGAGGAAATGTTTCCCCAAATAAAACACCGTATTGAGAGACCAAATACAGTTTGAAAAAAAAAATTAATCCAAATTTCAGCAGCTTCTCAAAAAACTTTAATGAGTCAAAAACACGTGGACTAAAAAAATTAAAAAAATTATTTTCGTTTCACTGCAATAAGTTTTGTGCTTGGGAAATTGCAAAAATAACGAGTAAGATACATTCTTTAATATTAAAACATCTTTAGTAGGAATTAAGCGAGGCAGCCTTTAGTGAGTTCACTTGAATTCGGATAACTTGCTGTTTATTAAGGGAGTATTCTGTTATAGAATTTTGAAAAAATAATTTTTTTTTGCATTTTATTAAAATTTAGATCTTTAAGAATATCTTCTCGAAAGGAAATTTTGAAATTCGCATAATTTACGGAGTTATAGCTAATTTAGTGACGCAGCAATTACGCCTGTCACGTCGGACCAGACCTTTTTTTCAAAACTACTCTCCTCAACACGGCTGACATGATATCTCAAGTTCTACTCAACCAATTGATTTCAAATTTTTTACCAATCTTCAATGTATTCAACTCTCTATCGTTCCTATAACCACTTTTGTATCAAAATTATTTTTGTTCCTATTGTAAAAAAATCAAAAACTATATGAATAGAAGAGTCGAAAACGCTTTTTTTGTTCACACACCCGCCATTTTGCGAAAAATTTTTTTCCGATTTCTCTCAGGTAGGGGCTATAACGAAATTCTTACTAATTAAGAATCTTTTTTTTCAAATTTTTATCGGATGATTATAAAAAGGTTACAATCGTGTCAGCCAGCACACCCCTTTCTTTTACCCAAAACTTTACCAGCTTATAAGTTATTAAATTTTCACTTTTTTTCTCGAATTTTTTTTTGTTTATTGTCAAAATATCAAAAAATATGTTGTAAAAAATGAATAATAAAAAACTTATTTGTTTTTTTTTATCGAGTTCAACAAAACCCTCAAAATGTTTATTACACTGGTCGTTAAAAATGAATTTTTTTGCGACGCTCCCTAAAACCTTTCGTTTGATGAAAAAAGCGGTAAATTTTGTTTCTTTTTCAATTAAAAATAACACGTGCCGCAAGACGATCTAAGTTCATTTTCATCGAAGAACAATTTCTTTTTACAAACGACTAGACCGAGTGAATGAAATTTGTACACGTTACAAAAGTTTATAAAGGCTATTTTTAGGAAAAATAACAGCTCACAATCTTCATAATAACTAATGACAATAGTTAATTTTTTCGGTAATTATTTTTTTTTCTCTAGGATAACGTTCTGGCAGAATTATGAAAGAATTTTTTTTTGTGTTTTATTATCCCATATAATTTCTCCAAATTTTAAATTCATCGAAGAGGTACTTCGTATTTAAAACAAAATAAAAACCCATTTTTTTAATGTAAAAATCGATCTTTTTCAATGTTTATACCTTTGAAATATCTAAAACAACATTTGATTGATAAATTTGTAATTAATAATCAATCAAATAATGTAAATAATAATAATTAAATTAAATATTTGAATAATAATAAATTTTCATCAAACGGAAGCTTTTTAGAGGGGTCGCAAAAAACTTAATTTTTAACGACCACTTTAATGTATATGTCTCTAGATCAAAATATTAATCACATAATAATTACCATTGCTTTTTCTTCGATTTCCCGTTTCGACGTCTCATTTCGAGTGAGGCACACTGTTCCCATCACTTGTAGAATCAATAACTTTAAAAAAAAATTCAAATCCATGATTGAGCGCTCTTTATCGAGGAGATACGTTCGTCGCGAATATTTCTGTCAAGTTGACACAACAAGTGCAATCGAAGAACTAAACCCCAACACTCTTTCGAACAAGCGTGACAAGCTTTGTGCTTCTTATTTTATTTTTTTTCAATTTTATTCGCGCTTCGGAGTGTCATAAAACAAGACTCTATACTTAACGATACTAAAAAAAAAATCAATAAATTTTACGAGCAAGCTGTAAATAATATCGAATTTTCAGTAAAAGGGAAGAGGTACACGAGGATGAAAGTATGATATCACGAGATCTTCATTTTCTCGTGCAATGCGAATCGATATCTGCCAGGACAAGAATGTCAAAGGACATGTCACCGCATTTCCAAGAGCGCATTATTTGTTTCATTCTTTCTCCGTTGAATCTTTACGATGCGAAAATTGGCCAGCTAATCTGTCACTAACATACGCCGTTTTTTGTCCAAGGATGACGTGTTCCTGACACTCACAATAGCAATAATGTCACCAAGTGTGACCTACAAAGTTTTATTATCGAATGATTACTGTGTATATCTATTTTTGTTATTTCTATGCATTATTCCGATAATAAAAATATAGCTACGGTCACCTGAAGAAACGGATAACTGCAAAATTAGAAAAAAAGTAGGAGCACCCGCGCATATTATCTAAAAAATGTAAAACCATATGTAACGAGAAAAAGGCAGATATCATTGTCATTCAAAATCTTAATATATGACCCGGCAAATTTGATTCCATTGTTATTTCATAAGATTATCGAAATTTCGGCACAGTCCATTCGAAATCTCATCTGGCGTGTGCGAAAATATTTTTTCGAATAACTTTGTCTTTTGATAGATCCCCTTGTTATCGCCAAAGTCTATAACTAAATGAATATAAAATCGCAGATAATTTTACGATTTTTTTTAGGTCCAATTTTTCTTTTACTTTTTTAAAGGTTCTCTTTAAATGTAAATCACGTAAATGAAGAACAAATTTTATTCACAATATCATTAACACTGTTACAGAATTCACGCAGAAGTGATTATAATGTAAGATTATCGATTTACAATGTACAAATCGCAAATCAATGCGAAACATCAATTTTTCAAACATAACGCAATAATCATACAACATTGAAACAGAACAGAATTATTTGCATACTTAGGGGAGCGTGGGGCACAAGGGCTCCCCTAAAAAATTTGGTCAAAAAAAAAATATCTGGAACATAATCGACCACCCCAATAAATTGGGTCAGAATTTTGTTTTTGTTTTTTTTTTTTCAAATTACGATGAATTTGATGTATTCATCCATTTTTAGCTGGGGTGAAATGAACCATAAAAAAAATTGACAAAATTTATTTTTAACAAAATTGAAAAATTTTCAATACAACAAAATTATATATATTATCCAAAAAATTAATAAAAAAATGTTTCGTTAAACTAATAGTTGAAAAATATAGAAGTTATTTATTATTTAACAAATTTTTAATTCAACTATATATTTTTTTATGTTAAGCAAATAAAGAATAACATTAATTATGATTTCCCTAACAAACCAAGCCACTGAAAAGCGACCATGAAAAAACGGGTCTTTTTGCGGTCGCTTTACCCCGCTGAAATTGAGAATTTGACCGGTCGCTTTGTGGTCGCATCGTGGTCACACCACCGTCGCTGTTCCAGATGGCGCCACCATCGAGAGCGACCATGCGGTCGCTTATTCCCGCTGAAATTGAGAATTTGACCAGAAAGCGACCGCAACCGAGTGAACCGAGCGGTCGCTTGGTTTGGTAGGGTTATGATGATTATATAAAAACGTATCAAAAATAATTTTTTTAAATAAAACATTATATTACGTGAAGAACGTAATAAAGTGATTTTCACAATAATTCCAAACATATTCTTCGGAATAATCTTTGTCTATACCTGCACAGGAATCATGAGAAAATCCCTTACAATTTTTACGCTGAATCCATGATTCCTTAAATTCCGAGTAAAGTCAATTACAATAAAGGCAATCATTATTTTTAACTTTTTTTTTTTGCGCAATAAAAAAAATGATATTATTCTTTAGAGGGGAGCAAAGTTAAGTTTCGGCAAAATGTCAGTGAATTGGTTCAACATAGAACAAAAGTAAATTAATTTTATGGTTGGAAGCCACAAAAAGTATTTACCAGCTTAGGGGGGCCGTCGTGCCCCAGCCTTTTCTATATCGATTGATCGCTTAACGGGTCAGAAAATCGTTATATTTTGTTGAATTTTGATTTTGGTTGTTTGGGCTAGATTGGACGTTTGCAAATATCCGATAAAAAGAATCCGTAAACCTAAATTCTGTATTTTCGGAAATTATGTTCTTTTTGTTCCAAAACTGTAAAATCTCCGAATAATTAAATATTCTTATTCGCCAATAAAAATTCAAATCAATATATCGCTGAGAACCAATTAATGAAATGACTTTGGTGACGAAACTTAAAAAATTGTGTAAGCTGAGATACTTTCTCAATTTTTTTCTTTTAAGGAGTTTTCCTTCATAAGTCAATCATTTTTTGAATTTTCGTTTTATAATGTGTTCGTCAATGGGAAACAAAAATGCAAAATTTACGATGTGCAAATATTTAATTTCACGATTTTTTTCACCCGTACAAATTTTTTTCTTTTGTACGGAATTTTACGATTCATATCAATGACCAAAACACAAATCTATCTATACATCGATGTTCTTTAAATGTACCTTTCCTACATAATAACATATCTAGAATAATATTCTTCAAATTTAACAGCGGATAATTTTTAATAAAAGGTGATTCAAGTATAAAATTTTAATTGAACTGGTTGAAAATTGCCAAAACTATAGAACATAAACGAACAAATAAAAAATGTCATCGTGCCAACGCAAATGAATCGATCAATTTCATCAAAAATTATACCACCTGCTATACTCGGTCGACTTGGTCAACAAAATTTTTGTATTGCTCTGATATTACAATATGAGCTCTTCAACTATCATTGATATATGTATAAACGGATAAATTTTTCGCAGACATTTGTGACAAATGAGAATTACAAATTCTGAACAACTTTAATAATAATTCTTAAATTGACTGGTATACGTATGTTCATTTTTTTACTTCGATTATAGAAAATAATGTCAAAATAAAGTCCTCAAAGTCTTCTTACGATTAACGGTTTCTCGAGATTTTCGTATTTTTATGAAGTCTAAACGCTCTGATCTGGGTTACAAATCGAATCAGCTTAAAAATTATGAAAACTGCAACGTTAACAATAATTTTTTTTACATTAATAATTGATCACAAATACCTAATGATTCACGTGCCATTGACGAAACTGGAGGATTATTATTAATTGATTTGATTCGACTCGATTGCGATGCACATTCAAATACGAATACAATGCAATTCGGAGTGAATTAAAAAACTGCAATAGCAGATTAACTCGTTACTCGCGCCTTGAAGAGTTCCGGCCTCGACGCAAATTTTTTTTTGCAATTTTCTTTACCTTTGGCTTCCTTAAAACGGGTGGTTTGACCCTACGTCCAAACACCGCACTAACGTCCGCGCGAAAAAAGGATCTGAAAAAATTCCGTATGCCAGATGCGGCGGCGTTCAAGCGCTGTATGATACCAAAAATACATTTTCGAAGGACTCTGTTCCAAAAACGCCGCAAAATCTTCGCGAACAACGCGCGCCTTTTTCGGCTCATTGCATTTTCGATGATAAAACATATCAGACCGCATCCCAATCCGATACCGAGAATCACGAATGCGAAACCCAAATCCTCCAGATCGAATACTTTTACAACGCGATCCGTGAGCATATTTTTATACTCCTCGATAGTGCGCAAATCATCTTTCATGTATTCGTCATACTCGCGTTGAACGACATGGGCTTCAACGAGTTTCTGAAGATTTTTATTGAATCTTTCTTCCAGAGGCCAGTCTTCCGGCAACATCCAAACGATATACCGTGCGGTCATAAATTCGCTAGACAAATGAAGGTTTTCTCGCGCGGCTACTGGAATAAGCTCGAGACTTCCACCCAGACAAGCGGCGGATCGATTTATTTCCAACAAGGAGGAACATTTCGCGCTTGCATCATAGATTCCTACGATTTTTTGGGATTCTCGAACGTCCGGATGAAGCGAGAAATCCCGGGTATATTTTTCAGGAATAAAAATCAGTTGGTTCGGATCGGCAAACAAGTCTCGCGTCGTATCAATGTTTTTAAGGGGGACTCGCTTGGCCAAAAGAGAAGCCAGTAGTCCTTGATAAATCCCCTGAATCGTAACGACTAATATCAACAGAGAGGCAACATAAATTCTCGACGGTGAATTGTTGGGTAAATTTGTGATTGCCGAGTTGCAGATAATACGAATCAAATTGAGAAGAGCCGTCCCTAGAGTTTGACGCATTAAAAATTTTAAAAAAATGAGAGTGATGAGGCCAACGACGAGCAGACCGATTCGGGAACTAACGTCGAGGACGGATGCGATTTTGCCTAATTGCGACTTGTCACCTTTGTAATGCGTAAGCGCGCGCACTCTGTCTACGTAGAATGCATAGGACATGAGCCCCGTACGGCCATTACGCATAAGGTGAGTTGGAATTAATTCGAGGTTCCATTTACCGTCGACCACCTCATTCATCAGGGAAAACGGTAAAATACCACCAAAAACTTTCATGGGGTACTTTCCAATGATGCCTTTGATTCCTCGGATGACGGTAAGCTCGACCGTTGCGTTGAGAGAACGAAGGAGGCTTCGCATAATGTTACCATTGACACCGCGAAGCGAATCCACCCCAGTCTTGTTCTCGTCCACGTGGATAGTTGGCCACTTATCGGGCGTTACCACAGAAATCTCATAACCCCCGAGATTCGTTGTCTTGTCGAAATCCATATTCTCGCATGGATCACGATCGACCGAATATTCTCGCACCAACAGAGCCCAAGGATGGTCTTTTTCCCCCTTGTAAATTGCCTCCAACTGCCAAGGTGCGGGTGCATCTGTCGTATAAGGATTGAAAGTATAAATTAATCGTCCTTTCGCTCCGTGAGTACACATGAATTTGGCATTGAGCAGATTAAACTTCCAAGCTGTCCACAAAAATGCATAGGCTTTCGAGCATCCGCGCCCCTTAACCGGCCATTCGAGTATGTAAAAGTGTGCCATGTGATTCCACCACAAACTTTCTTTTATCAGCTGGAGAATTTCATCGAGTTCCTTCGTAGAAGCGGCCGTAATTGCGAAGAGTTGCAGTTTGTGTACAGCATATCGGCGGTCTGAAGATTTAAGCGACTTGATCATCCTTACGGTAATGCGATTGATATTAATCACAGGAAGAGGTTCCTCGAACGACATCAGTGAGGTAATGAGATAACCGGGCGACTTTGCAGCGATGCCTATTGTTTTTAATTCGTTTCCATAGCACGATATTAAAATCTTGGTCTGAAAGATGGCAAGAAAAAAAAACGATTCAGCTACAATCGCATAATTGAAATCAATTTGTACATAATATTGAGGGTCGCACATATGTTTTCAATTTGATATAATAAAATCTGAAAAAGTCAAATCTGCACATTGCTTCCTTATCGTCATTTGGCTACTAAAAAATCTTCTTCTATACAAATACTTACATCTTTGGCTTCCGCACAACAGAAGTATTATAATCTCAATCTTTTCGGTGTGATACACTGAGAAAAAAAAATCGTTTGAATCAACTAAATCTGTCATTCAATACGTCCAAACGAATATTTATTTGATTCAAACAGGTTTTTTTCTCAGAGTATGAATGAAAAATGTCAATTGTCGCACAATAGTCGAAGCTCTCAATTAAACAATCTGTGATTCTGTTTTAATGTGATATTTTGAAAATTCCTTCAACCAATCACAAGTTCAACGAATTTACGGACAAAATTTGTTAGCGATTTTGTAAATCGCTTGAGGAGGGAAAACGAATTATCGGGTCAAAAAAATTGGTTTTTTCGGAACAAAAAAAATGGAGTCATTATTTTTTTATAAATGGGGAAAAAAAAGTGAAAAATCTTCTATTCAGTCTTCTATTCAACGCTTTGCCACTACTTCGATGTTGTATTTTTAAATATTTTTAGGGCGTACCGAAAAATTGAATTTGAAACGTTTTATAAACTGTCCGGAAAGTTTCAAAAAGATCATTCGATCATTAGTTATTTTCGAAATAAAACCAAAAAAATTGCTTTTTGTTCAAATGGTAATTTGGTTTCTCCCTTAAGAGAGAATATACACCTGACAGGTTTCGAAAAATCGACTTCCCAATTCTTACATTTTCTTAAAGCTTGGGTTCTTAAAATTTTAAGTAAAAAGTCCAAAAAATGACAAAGTTATAGCCCAAAGAGTCCATGCGTTTGTTGCGTGAATGCACGTCAAGATGACCACCGTAACGCGTTTTTTTCAAAACAACGTCCTTCAAACTGGTACCAAAAATATCTCGAAAACCACTGAACCGTTAACTTCAAATTTTTTGTGGTTATTGTAAACATAATTATCTAGTCCTTGTCATAGAATTTTTTTGTTCCTATTTTTAGTTTTTTTTTCAAAATACGAACGAATTTTTTTTTGAAAATAGCTACGTTGAGTTCAAGCGTCCGCCATTTTTCCAAAAATCGATATTTTTTAAATCGGCTATGACAAAGACAAGATAATAAGTATCTTTTTTAGTATCCTGTTTTGGTTTTTTCTTTCACATGATTTTTGACGAAACGCCACTGCATTATGGCAAATTTTTTTACGGCGCTCCGTAGACGACTCAAGTACTCCATGAATTTCCAACATTTTTGAATAAAAAAAAATTGAACACATTCTTGAAAATGTATATTTATATCTGGAAAAAACCCCTTTCTGATCATTCCGATAGTTTTCTTAGAAAAAATTCTCGAAAATTACCTTTTTTTTCTGTTCCCAGGTGTATATTCCCCCTTAAGAGTTCTGTTTCAGAAATCATTAAAAAATTTCAAGGAACGCTTGTAAACGCTCCAATTTTCACACAAATCTATCACGTAATTATGATGGTTGGTATTAAATTTTGCAAGAGCTACTTGTGCGATTCGGAATTTATAATATTTTGAAATTTTTTAAAAATGAAAAAAACTTGTGGAAATTAGAAATTTGCACATCACTTCCTCACTTTTTTCTATCATTCGTTGAGTTCTTAAAAGACGATTGAGGAACGATGGAAATAAAGGAAAAAGATAGCTGCAAGTTTTTCATTCCCACGATTAATTTAATTTATTTTCAATTACGTGATAACCAATGACATCACTTCAGAATTTTTTTTCTCAGGATTGACTTAACCGATTAATCCAAATTTTTAATATGTTTTGGGGGCTGATAATAGATCCGAGAAAAAAAATTAAGAGCTATATAGCTCTATAAGATCGTTGAAATTTTTATTTTTTATTTTGAATTTTTTACCATGATACAATTTTTGCACAATTACGAAACTATTTTTTGTTCGAACCTTCTATATTTCACTATAACACTACGAATTTTTAAAAATTTAAAAAACGGTACGCCATCGTAGAAAAAATAAAAACCACTTTTTGGCCCAAATAATGAATTTATTCATATGTTTTGAGATTTAATTTTGATATTTTAACGCATATTTGCATAATTTGTATTTATTAAAAATAATATTACATATTCAAAACAACAACAAAAAATTTTTTGCCACAGTCAAAAATTAAACCATTAAATCAATAATCAATTTTACAGCAATTTCAACAAATATTTTTAGAAACAATATTTTATTGTGAAACTCTATTATTTGTATATTTTCATAGACTTGAGACATAGATACAATAACCAAAAACGATCGAATTGATGAAAGACAAAAACATTTTTTTTTCTGAACAAATCTGAATTTTCAAACAAATCTACGTTCCATTTTATTCATTTATTTATTTTTCTTAGATTTTTTTTGAAATGTAACATTTGTTCAGAAAAAAAATGTTCTTGTCTTTGATCAATTCGATAATTTTTGTTTATATCGATGTCACAAGTCTATAAAAATATATAAATAATCGAGTTTTAGAATAAAATGTTGTTTCTAAAAATATTTGTTAAAATTACTATAAAATTGATTATCGATATTTACCTGATTTAATTTTTGACTATAGCAAAAAAATGTTTGTTGTTGTTTTGAACATGAAATATTATTTTCGATAGATATAAATTATGTAAAAATGGGTTGAAATACAAAAATTAAACCTTAAAACATATGAATAAATTCATTATTTGGGCGAAAAAGTGGTTTTTATTTTTTTCTACTATGGCGTATCGTTTTTTTTTTAATTTTAAAAATTCATAGTATTATAGGGATATAATAGTTCCATAATTGTGCCAAAATTGTATCATGGTTAAAAATTGAAATTAAATGAAAAACAATTTTTTTCAAGGATCTTATAAAGCCATATAGCTCTTAATTTTTTTCTTGGAGCTATTATCAGCCCCCAAAACATTTAAAAAATTTAGATAAATAGGTTCGTTCAATCCTCAGAAAAAGACATTTTTCTGTTTTTTGCATATTTTACTTTTTCTCAATAACCAATTGAGTTAGAGGTCTGAAATTTTCAGGATCTTATCATTTCATTAGTACCTACTTATGTTCTAAGTATCATTTAAAAATCTTTCGAACTTCACTTTGATGAAATATCCATAATATATTCCACTTTCAATAGCAAAATGAATTTTGCACTTAGAAATCAGGGGAAAAAAACCGCGTGAAACACTTTCGAACAATGTGTGAGTTTACTCAAGTTTCAAGTTAATAAAAATAGACTAAAAGTAGATTGACCTGCACTTGGATAAAGTATTTTTGTTTAAGATAATTACCGCTGCTTTTGCAAGATCCGAAGATTCTTTTTCTTTTAATTTCTTGTAGACACTTTTAGCGTCGCACGTTCCCACAAATAATTGTAGAATCAAAAATCCGATAAATATCTTCGATTTCATGATTCCGCTATTTTATGATGAAGAGAAGTGATCATGAATTCTTAGGCTTCCAGTTAACCCGACGAATGCAACTGATGCACTAAATCGAACCCTCATGAACAGGCGCATCGAAGCGCCATTCTTGTTTTTCCTTCCTTCCTTTTTTTTGCCATTTCCATTCTAGTTTGGCAAATGTTAATGCGAAATATTCGTCGGTAGTGCGAAAATCAATATATTTCACGAGCGAGCTTCTAAAAATATTCGACTTCACCCCGAAAATTGAGGCACGTTGCAGCCATTGAAAATTGATGTGACAACATCGTAAAGACAAACAATGCGCTTCGCGGTATTCCTCTTTCGCGATACAAGCCGATGTTTATCATGGTTGAAACTGCTAAGGATGTGCGATGCATTACCGAGAGCACTCTATTGCATTTTTTTTTCTGGATCGTTACAACTGTTACAAGTAACAGTGTCAGAAATAAATGACCTAAAAAACTTTCATTCGAGTGAACCATATTTTTTTTTCCCATATAATTCAAATTCAACGCCCGAATTTTCATTTCAAATATGCATTGATTATTGAATTTTTAAACATGGCCAGTTTTTTGCGCGGAAATGATTAATGGTCACCGTTTTTAATTTATTGAAACATAATGATCGAACCTTCTGCCAATTATCCATTTTTGGAAAAACAGATAATGTGGCAGTCTGCATCCTCTTTTTTTTTTTTTTGAAAGAAAAAACCCTGCAAATTGGACATTTGCACATTGTTTCCTCATCTTTATCCAAAGTTCACACAGCTTCCTTTATCACAAAGTATGGCGATCAAATTTGGCTTCCTCATAAAGGAAGCATTGTTAACTGTCAAAAAACATGCGTAATCAATGTGCAAATTTGCCAAATTCTTTCAAATTTACTTCTTGCTATATTTGATTTTCGCCAAATTCAATAGCGAATAACCTTGATCGTTATTTTGAATGTGTACAAAATTTCAGTACAATATCTCGCAAATAGCCAAAGTTAAAGTACGCTATGTAAAAAAAACAAAATTTGATAAAATATTAATCATTCGATTGATTTTCGCCAAATTAAATAGCAAACATCCTCGATAGCTGTATTAGCTCTGTGTAAAGTTTCAGTGCAATAGCTTAAAAAATGCACAAGTCAGAGCGTTTACGTTATTTTTCAAAAAATTAAACAATAGCTTAAAAATTGCACAAGTCAGAGCGTTTACGCTATTTTTCAAAAAATTAAAAATTTCATAAAATTTTAATCCCTCGATGGATTTTTGCCAAATTTAATAGCGATCAACCTCAATAGCTATATTAGCTCTGTGCAAAGTTTCAGTATAATATCTTAAAAATTGCACAAGTTATAGCGTTTAGGCTATTTTTAAAAAAATTCAAAATTTCATAAAATTTTAATCCCTCGATGGATTTTCGCCAAATTCAATACCAAACAACCTTAATAGCTATACTAATTCTGTACAAAGTTTGAGTGCAATATCTTGAAAATTGCAGAAGTTAGAGCGTCTACGCCATTCTTGTAAAAACGAAAAAAGCCGATAAAATCTGAACACCCGTTAGAATTAAAACAAATTTTTTTCCTAATGAAGAACAATTCGTGCTCGACAAGTGTGCCAAATTTTAGCTCGATATCTCGAAGCGTTTTTGAGTTATTAATTATTTACATCTGAAACTCAGGATACACACACACACACATATCTATCCGGACATTGTTTCTAAACATGATTTTTCGATGTTTTAGGACATTTTGAACACATTGGCATAAAAATCTCGACAAACAAATTTTCACGAAAACAAAGCTTCCTTTATGAGGAAGCAAAATGTATTTATTTGCGCAATAATCGAAAATGGTTCTTTTCCGCTTCTCGGAAATCAAAATTCATCATTACCCATTTAAAATAAAATAATAATTACCGAACCCATTCATTATTTTTCATTTTCCGAAAATATACAACACATGCTTTTCCTAGATGAATGTATCGATTCGCCGAAGTTGTGGAAATGATCGTGACACTTGCGTTTTACTTTTTTTTTTTTTACTTTCTCTTTACTGATAATCCATATTGCGAGCGTAGCGTCGAATGAAACAATTCGTGAACAAAGTATCTCAACTATGTATTTTTTATACATTTATAATCGACATCGTGTAAAACGAATGTCACATTATACAATATATAATTTTTTTGCAAAAACTCAAAATTTTCGTTCTGAATGTTTTTCCATCGATTTCATTTCGCGTCTCGATCATTAGTTTTCGAACGCCCAATTGAATCAGTAGAATAGATTTGTTTTTCTTACGAGTTTGGCTAGTTTATTTCGGAAATCAAACAGGAAGACACCATATCATCGTGACACGGAATTCATTTTTCACTTTCTCGATGGTTCGCGTATCTCTCGTTGAATATTATCCCTGATTCCAAAATATATTGAGGAACGAACAAAGATGAAGAAATAGCAGAGAAATTACTACGACGTCGCCGCGATTTGCGTTCAAATTCTTGGGCCCACGAATTCGCGAGCATTTTTTTGTTTTTGCGAATGATTTTTTTTTGTTTTTTGTGAATTAGCGTCTTTCGCTCGCTCCTATTTTTTTTATTATTTTTTTTTTTTCAACTCCCCGAACTAAAACGCTCGGTGGTCCTCCACCAATTATATACGGCTCTCAGGATGATTGCTCGGATCTTGAGATCCGCGTTGTACGCTACTCATGTCTCGTGGGGATGAGCCGGCCTCGTTGGCTTGAGTATAAGCTTCCCCGTGTCGTCGCAACTCATATTGAAATCACCCAATACCTTTCGGGCTCGTTGCGTTATAATGCTGGGCGCTATTACCCGTTTGTGGACGCCCATCATGAATAGTATAACTGTGAAAGAAGATAAAAATAAAAAATAAACGATAAACACCGTATAATTTTCAATCAGAGTTGTGAAAATATTAATGTAAAAGTAATGCATTACCCATTCCTTTAAACCAGAGCTGGGCAGTACTTGAAAGTACTCGGTACTTGCAGGTACTTGAAGTACAGTACTTGCAAGTACAAAGTACTTAAAAAGTACTTGCAAGTATTGTACTTAAATTTTTCAAGTACTTCCTGTACTTGAAGTACTTTTTTTCAGTACAAGTATCAAGTACTTTTGAATGTGTCTTGCTGATGGATGCATGTGCAATGCCTTTGAATATGGGTCATTCTATGTCAAATCGACCAATATTTGGAATCGACCCCTTTCAATTTCGATGAAATTTGGTCAGAAGTTTTCTTTTATCATAAAACAAAGTTCTAACAAAGGTAAAAAATTCAATTTTTTTTTTTTCGAAAATTCATATATAAATATTTATGAAACAAAAAAACACTTTTCTGAAAATTTCAGGATCTTCTCAAATCAGTACAAGGTATTATATTTAAAAAATTGAACAAACATTTCGATGTTGATTGTGGATTTTCACGATTTAAAAAAATTCAAAATTCTCCAAATTCATCATTTTTCAAAAAATTTTGTCGGAATATATTTTTTTTTCGTAACCCCAAGTATACTCTCCAAGACGAAACAAACGATTTTTCACAACTAACATAGTTTTCAAGATATTTAGAAAAAAAAATGAAAAATGGTTAAATTTTGAATTTTGCATAACTTTAAAAAAAAAATCAATTTTTTTTCCTTGGTAGAACTTGGTTTTACGATAGAACAAAACTAAATTTGATCGAAATTGAAAGTAGTCGATTCCAACACTTGGTCGATTTGACATGGAATGACCCATGTACCAGAATTTACGCGACGTGCCCGAAAACTTGAAAAGTACTTGATACTGGTACTTGATTTTCAAGTACTTGTACTCCAAGTACTCATCTTGACGAGTACTTGCAAGTAACAAGTACTTTGTACTTCAAGTACCACCGGTAATTGATACTTCAAGTACCTATGGTACTTTGTACTTGATACTTGAAGTATTTTCAAGTACTTTGCCCAACTCTGCTTTAAACAATGTATATTGGATAAGTTTTCCATTACAAATAACAAAAGTAACGTGTAATGAACGACTGTTCCATTGCAAATGAAAATAGTAATGTGTAATGGTTGCTTGTGCCATTACAAATAAAAAAAAAAATAACGTGTAATGAATGAGTGCTCCATTACAAATTACAATTGAAAAAAAAGTAATCTGTAGTGGAAAATGTTTCATTACAAATGAGTGTGTTTGAACCACAATTTGGAGCAGGTACTATTTTGCTCAAAAGTAAGTCTATTAATTTTTCAATAAAAATAATTTGTGTGTATTAACTATTACTATCTTAGTGATAAATGTATGAACAGTGATTTTTTGCAGTAATTTTTACTCCATTCTTGTAAAACTTGCAATTGAAGAAAAACTTATAGGTGTAAGCAGTGATTGGCGAAATCGATACTGTCGTCAATTAAATTGCCGCTAATTACTTTGCATTAGAAAAATTTCAATTACTCAATTCAAGTTCAATTACTAATTAGTCTAATAATTAGTAATTTATATATCTAAATTATTAACTATTCAAATAATTGGTAATTGAGATCAATAATTGACATAATTCAATTAATAAATAATTTACTGATAAGTTTTTTGAAGAATACGATTACTAATTTTTCTAATAATGAATAATTCAAAGAATACACATATTTAATATCCAAATAATTCATAGTATTAGTCTTTAAATCACTGATTATCGAAATACCTAAAAAGATAATGGCTGATAATATTAATTTTGTAAATAACGATTAATTAAAAATCTAACTTTTTTTTTGCCGATCACTGGGTTTCGTACATTTACCACTACGGTAGTAAAGTTAAACAAAAACTTGATACATACAAATGATTTTCATTGAGAAATTAATGGCCTAACCTTTGAGCAAAATAGTATCTGCTCCAAATTGTGATAGAAACACACTAATTTGCCATGGAATATTCTTCATTACAAATTACTTTTTTTTCAATTGTAATTTGTAATGGAGCACTAATCCATTACACATTACTTTTTTATTTGTAATGGAACACGCATTCATTACACGATACTTTTGTATCTTGTAATGGTACACTTGTCCATTTCAGATTATGCAGTGTAATGGGTAATGAATACGATAATGCATTATCAACATAATGCAATATTTGCAACGCTGTTTAGAATTTTATCATTTGTAAATTGTAACATTAAAATTTATAATTTTTGAAAGAAACCTTATTTACGCAATTTGAACTCTCTATGAAGTTAGCACAATATTTTGAGAATTCACATTTATAAAGTTAAAACTTCCGGAATATTTAATTTTCCCATCATTTTTTAACCTTTTTATTCCAATGCATAGACTTACCTAACAAAATGCTAGCCAATGTAAATATAGGATGATTGTAGAGACTCTGAGCGAATGATACTGCGGATGTGTTGGGATCTGTTAACCAGTGCCACGCACCCACCGCGGTGCACACGGAAATGAATCCGAGTAGTACTGCAAAGAAAAAAAATAGTACATTACATCACGAAGACGTAAAAACATTTTCTGACGCGTGTGATTGCAAGACACCCCTTCGGCTCGTCCTGCAAACACACGCGTCAGAAAATGTTTTTACGCCGAGTGATGTATGATATTTTATATCACGAGGTGCAATATGGACGTTTTAACGTCCACTTGCCGATGCAACAGCGTCCATTATTGTACTGAGTGATATAAATAAATATATAGAACTGCTGGTTCGTTAGCGCACATTGCTGGATCCAAAATTTCTTCATGGATATGTTTTTGAAATAACTGAAAAAGCATTCTTACAGAAGTTTTACGAGGACAAAAATTACGATCGATCGATTCTTCTTCCCGTATTGAATTCTTGTGCAAGGGAAGTCAAGTTAATTTTGGCAAAACCCAAGAGATTGTTTACGGTTCTACAATCTTTTACCGAACGATGGGCTGCTTTTCCATATCGAATTTATGAATAAAACGGATAAAGCTTCTTGTGCAGAATTAAGCGATAGTTATGAATAAAATTTCTGTGACTTACTCCGCCACCTTAACGTCGATGGTTGCAAACTCGCGATAACTTCGGTGAGACGCCTCTCGAAAGCTTTGAGATCTGTAACGAAATGCAAAAATTAGTGAAAGACAGTCGAAATAATCGCCGAGAAGGGATATTTTCAAAAAATTCGACAGTATTTGTAGGTTAGGTCTCTCGTGTTTAGATTGTTTTTAAAAACGATTAACGCGGGTAAAAAAATTCGTTTTATTCAAAGATCATTAATCCGCCATTATTAATTAAGTCTAGCAATTTTTCCATTTACCTTCGCACACTGTCTGTTCGAGCGACATTATTTTATATTTATTTACAAAAACCTCCGATCCGCTCATTCACACACGCACGCACACACACACACACACACACACACACACAGTCTCACACATACACACCACTTTTGGCCGAAGAGTGGGAGGGAGGGAGAGAGACAGATGGAGATTTTTCTGCTTGTTGCAGTTTGACGAGATTGTGATTTTGTGAGTACGCTCCAAATTTTGTTGCCTTCGAAAGTTAATTAATTTCAACGAAATCGTGCAATGCCGAAAGTACGAAGAAGCAAGAAATCTCCTCCCGATGGTTGGGAATTGATCGAGCCGACTCTGGAAGAATTGGAGCAAAAAATGCGCGAAGGTCAGTCGAGCTCCGCTTATAGGTTATGTTTATAAGCCTCGAACAAATCCGAAAGACCGTGTTTATCCGAAGAAACCATGCTTTAAAATTTTCTTCTCTCAATCATTCTATAAATTACATGAATTGTTTCATAGCCGAGACAGAGCCGCATGAAGGAAAACGTAAGCAGGAATCGCTTTGGCCGATTTTCAAAATTCATCATCAAAAATCGCGTTACATCTACGATCTCTTCTACAGAAGAAAAGCCATCAGTAGGGGTGAGCAATTACTTACCTTTTATATCAGTCATGCCCTGTTATTATTTTTAAAAAAATCTAATTTCTATGTCGATGAATGTAAACTTACTATTTTACATTATAAACACTCTTTTCGTTTATTCCGAGTTATCGGGTAACATTTTCGAATGAATGTACGAGAAATTTGAACGATAAAAGGATTATGCAAAATTTTGATTTGGGAAAACAAATGAGTCTGAAAAAAAAACAATTTGTCACTCAATGTATGAAGAAACTTGGAAATAAAGTATCCACGTTCCATCATAAATTATCTGGGAGGTTGAAGTAATATTTAAAAAAAAAACCCTGCAAATTAGACATTTGCACATTCTTTATCAGAAATTATGGCAATCAAATTTGGCTTCCTCATAAAGGAAGCTTTGTTAACTATCGAAAAACATGAGTAATCAACGTGAAAATTTGCCAAATTCTTTGAAATTTACTTCTTGCTATATTTGATTTTTGCCAAATTCAATAGCGAACAACCTTGATCACTATTTTAAATGTGTACAAAATTTCAGTACAATGTTTCGTAAGTAGCCGAAGTTGAAGTATGCTATTTACAAAAAAAAAAAATTTGATAAAATTTTAATCATTCGATCGATTTTCGCCAAATTTAATAACGAACATCCTCGATAGCTATATTAGCTCTGTGTAAAGTTTCAGTGCAATATCTTAAAAATTGCACAAGTTAAAGCGTGTTTACGCTATTTTCCAAAAAATTAAAAATTTCGTAAAATTTTAATCCCTCGATGAGTTTTTGCCAAATTTAATAGCGAACAACCTTGATAGCTTTATTAGCTCTTTGCAAAGTTTCAGTACGGTATCTTGAAAATTGCATACGTTAGAGCATTTATGCTATTTTTCAAAAAATTCAAAATTTCATAAAATTTTAATCCCTCGATGGATTTTCGCCAAATTCATTACCAAATAACCTCAATAGCTATACTAATTCTGTACAAAGTTTGAGTGCGATATCTTGAAAATTGCTGAAGTTAGAGCGCTTACGCCATTCTTGCAAAAACGAAAAAAGTCGATAAAATCTGTACACCCGTTAGAATTAAAACAAAAATTTTTCATAATGAAGACCAATTCGTGCTCGAGAAGTGTGCTAAATTTTAACTCGATATCTCGAAGTGTTCTCGAGTTATTAATTATTTACATCTGAACCTCAGGATGCACACACATACACACACACGCGCGCGCGCGCATACGCACACATCCATCCGGACATTTTTTCTAAATATGATTTCTCGATGTTTTAGGACATTTTAAACACATTGGCATAAAAATCTCGAAAAAAAAATTCAAAAAAACAAAGCTTCCTTTATGAGGAAGCAAAAACAAAGCACATCGCTTTATAGTTGATTAACAAAAATTTTGAAAAAATATGCTCAATAGTTTTAATTTTTGTTTCAGAATTATACGATTATTGCCTCAACGAAAACATAGCGGACAAAAATCTCATAGCAAAGTGGAAGAAGGTCGGCTATGAGAATCTCTGCTGTTTGCGCTGTATCCAAACGAGGGACACAAATTTCGGGACAAATTGCATATGTCGAGTTCCCAAGGGAAAGCTGGAGGAGGGTCGTATAGTCGAATGCATTCACTGCGGTTGTCGTGGATGCTCGGGTTGACGATCAATAAGATTTAGCAACTTCATCAATTAAGGCACGTAAATTCGTTTTTTTTTCTCTTTGCACATAATAAAATTTAAATATTGTACGAAACGCGCATGAGCGCGTGATAACGAGTCTGTAAATAAAATAATTCGTTCTTTTTGTAAAAAAAGAAACAGGAAAAAACAAAGTTTCATCTGACCATAAAATTCCACTTGACAAAATCGCGAAATCGTGCGGCAAAGTACAACGGCGTTTGTACCGCCCAATCGTACGTAACGGCTTTTTCTCCTGATTCTATATTTATCCTGAGGGTCTGGTCGTCCTTTCGCTGTATACCGAATACGATTCGTCCGCCGAGACGTATTCTCGGCAATCTCATGAGTTTCTCATCGCCGTCCATAAATATTTTTCCATTTGGCGTTATCATCAAGGAACCGAATTTTCGTAGATCGTCGTCGTTGTTCGATATTTCGGACACCAATGCTATGCCCTCGGTGTCTTTTCCATCCGTGGACACTTCCAGAAACTGGAAAAAAAATAGAAACTAGAGCGACAGCAAAATTTTGTTAAAAAAAATTTGAATTCTATCGATTTCAACGCTCTGAGCGATTTTCGGGAAATTTGCTGAACCTTTTGCTTTAAGGCGAGGCTAAATACCGACATTATTTCTGAAGTCCTATATTATCGACTCCAAATCGCTGTCAAAACTTTTCCCATACCGGTGGATGAATATCAATTAAATTTATGAACGAATGATGAATGAATTGCAAAATGCAAACGCGAGACATAAATCAACGTTTTCGTTAATTGCCACTGACTTATCAGAAAGTTTGGATAGAATCTGATGAGAATAATATTTATTTCACGAGAATTCCACATGGGGCTGCCCTCTTTCGGATTTCTGTGAACTTGATTTCGCCATTTTGTTTTTCGATAATACGCTAAATTTATCAACATTTATCTCTCGATTTGGATTCCAAACTTACGTCGCGGTTTTTTCATAAAATAATGTCGAAGACGTATCGATATTCGTACTTTAGTGTTCGCCATGGAGCCCCACTCTTGGTTTTAGCCGAAATGCAGTAGAAACATTATAATTTGATATTTTCAATTACAGATTCCTGATGATAATTAGATCTGTAATTTTTTTTTTTTATTTCGAAAAAATTTTAGTGGGACTCCATTTGTGCCATAATTCCGATGATACTGTCAAAATTTTATTGATTTCCATCCATTCGTGCCAGAGCAAGTTTGGAATACATTTTCGAGGTGCAAATTTCGGTATTTAGCCTCCCCTTAACATGCGTCACAAAACCAGAATTTCCTTCATAGGGAAATCATTTGATACGTCGCTCAGCATGCTTGAATTTGATTTTTCTTGTTACCTTGAATTCGATAATTTGATTGGCGTCGACTTGGGGACATCGGGAAAACAAAATACTCGCATTGTCGGATATTTTTGCAGCCACCTTGCCACCGTTTGTTATCATGTAGTCCTTGTTATCCAGGCTCCAATCTGAATAACAAAATTTCATCAATTTTTGTCATCAATAATTACAGACAATAAAAATAAAAAATAAAGTGTAAACAAAAAAAACGGTTCTCACTGTAAGGCGGAATTTTCGTTTTTGCAAATCGATGACTGCTCCAGGCAATTTCCAACGTTCGCAATCCAATTCTCAGTGTCACGGGACAATCGACTTGAAGATCTCTAACGAAGCAAGATGTATCCGGACCCTCATAAATCGTCTCGAATTCGTCAAAATTAAGATCGTGAATTTCACCGTTTGCCCTTTGAACAATGAAAATTTGTTCATCGCTCGCATAATCGGGATCGTCAATTTGCCATTTCACAAACAACGAGCCCGGTCTCTCGTCGATTTCCACTATTTGTACCGGTCCCATTCGAAGTACGCTGCCGAGCTCGGCAATTTCTCTCAGAGTTTTGTCGATCGTCGCCCTCGATGGAGGACTGAATTTCACGTATGGCAGCTCTTCCGGTTGAGGTACGGCAGGTATTCTTCGTTCGAAAAAAAAAGTTCATAGAATTAACAATAATTTTCAAATTCTTGAAAAAACGTGTAATTTTTTTGTGAATGAAAAATATTTATGGAGTTTATTCTGATAAAATACAATTTGTATCAACTATTATTCTCATTTTATTTTAAATTTTTTAATTGATATTATATTTTTCGGTAATAAAAAAGTAAAATGAAAATTCAAAAATTTTCATTCGCAATTTTGAACTATTATCTCTGCAACTGTTTTTGCAATTTTTCATAATTTGATTGTGGTTTTTGTTTTATAGGTATTTAATATTTTTTAAATAATTTAATATTTAATTGCGTGGTCGGAGGTTTTTTTTCAAATTAAAGAGAACGTTTATTCTATTAAAATACAATTTGTATCAACGATTAATCTCGTTTTATTTTTCATTTTTAAATTGTAATTATATTATTCGGTAATAAAAAAGTAAAAAGTAAGTAAAATGAAAATTCGGAAATTTTCATTCGCAATTTTGAACTATTATCTCTGCAACTGTTTTTTGCAATTTTTCGTCATTTGATTGTAGTTTTTGTTTTATAGGTATTTAATATTTTTTTAATAATTTAATATTTAATTGCGTGGTCGGAGGTTTTTTTTCAAATTAAAGAGAACGTTTATTTTGATAAAATACAATTTGTATCAACGATTAATCTCGTTTTATTTTTCATTTTTAAATTGTAATTATATTATTCGGTAATAAAAAAGTTGAAAGTAAGTAAAATGAAAATTCGGAAATTTTCATTCGCAATTTTAGACTATTATCTCTGTAACTGTTTTAGCAATTTTTCGTAATTTGATTGTAGTTTTTGTTTTATAGGTATTTAATATTTTTTAAATAATTTAATATTTAATTGCATGGTCGGAGGTTTTTTTTCAAATTAAAATACATTGCGTATGAAAAAAAAAATTTTACCTGCCCAAATGACTGCTCGCTTCGATAATTTTGCATTCCTGGGGTTTATTGATCGTCGTGTCGATGAGAGCTCGGCCAAGCTCGCTTATCAATTTACGAGTGCTTCTCGATTGAGCGTTCACCTGTTGCCTGCAACCTTTCAAAGGACCGAGACTCTCGTACATGTAAACTTCCGCCTCGAGCCTCATAAGATCCCGCTTTTTGTTTATTTCTTCGCACACTCGGTTCATCAAATCCTGATAAGTATCGTCAATTTCCTTCATGACTCTTCTTGTATTCTCGACAATCTATAAATGTTAAGGAGATTTTTAAAGCTGTGTAAAATTAAAAATTAAACGTCCGGACCTTCCAGAGCTTTTTTCCTTCCTCCTGAACAAAGAGATTTCTTAATGCGAAAAGATTATTAGAAAGTAATAGCAGATTTCTCAGTTTGCAGATTTTTTAGAAGTTACGGTACTTTGCAAATTACGTTGTTATTTTATTCAGCAGAATTTTAGCAGATACTTTACGTTTTAAAGATAAAATTGTTCATGGAGGCTTTCAAAAAGATTTTTCAAAATAACGATCGTTTCAAATAATCATCAAACTCACTTGATCGTCGGCAAAGTCGAGTTCTGCCAATTGATCATCCAATTTGCTGATATAATCTTCAGCAGACAATATTATACCCTTGACGTCGTCCTCGAGGTGTCTCGGTAATTTTTCTCCGCCAAGGTCATCCTTCATATTCGTCGTTGAATAATCCAGAGACCAATTTGCATCGATGCTCTTCTCGGATTTTTCCATTTTCTTCAACGCGCTCGTCAATCGCAACTTCAACTCTTCCTTGTGCGAATCCTCGTCGTTATTGTTCTCAATGTTTGCACGATTGAGCGTTTCGAGTATTGGCATCAAAGGTTCCGTTTCATCGCCGAGGGAGGCGCTGAGTGTCTTATCGAGAATATCTTCGTCAGATCCGTCGAGCGGTAACAAATCCATTTCCGAATCCATATCTTCCCTTTCCACTTATTTCTTCTTCGAGTCAATCGTCATTTATCATGGACGTATCATTCCTCGCGAACGTTCAAGTCCTTCCTTATCCCTAGTGCAAAATGGAATTTATTCTTTAGCCAAATAATGAAGGATTATAGAGATTCAAAAGCGTTTATCAGCCTGCAAATACGGCTCGGTAAGATTTTGCCAGGAATATTTCAAGCGACAATCCGTCGTATCCGCTTGGTGAACTTTGTCAGTCGTTGTTTGTGTTTTTTCACTGTACAATATTTTGCGGCTTTGCGAGCTCGATTCATCGTTCTTTGCTCTCATCCCTCGTTTCGAAGAGCCGACTAGTATTTTTCCATCCCAATAATCTTTTTCATACCTCGCAGGATCTTTTCCGCTCTCGCGAAACGATACCTGAGTACCGATGCCAATTATTTGCCAGGAATATTTGACGGTGCATGGATAATTGTGAGCAACGATTGTCTCTGTGTCTTTCAAGGGTAAATTTGATGCAAGTTCCTCCGATGTCTGAACGCCGGTTCCAATTATCTGCCAGGAATATTTTATTTCACAAGCGAGAGTCTTGCTCATTGGCTTCAAAGATTCTTTCGACTTTTCTTTGCTCTCGAGAATTCTCTTCTTTTCGCACGGCGGTATCCAATTATCCAAATCTTGCCAGGAATACTTTATCCCGCATTCGTTCTTTGACAATGTTTTATCTGGCTGATGGTTGAGTAATTCATAATTTACATCGCTCGTAATGAAAGGATGAGTATCGGAGATACTATCTCGCGACTTTGAGCCAATTTCATCTGTAAATATAATTTCTTCTGCCTTCTCGATAATCCAATGGCCGTCTTCTTCGTATTTTCCAAAAAACAATTCTTCCTCACTTTCGTCATATTTTGAATCCGGCACCAACGATTTTACAGAATTCGGCAGAAAAATTGTTTCACAGCCCAATTCTAAAGTTTCCTTCGAATCGTCGGCTACTGCGAAACCCGCTTCATTTTGTTCATTAGTTTGAGCTACTTTCGCAAAATCCTTCGATTTTTCGAGATTCGCTTGAATAATTCTACAGGCCTTTTCGTCCCGTGAAACTTTGCCTTTCTCATCGTCTTGAGAAAACTGCAAATTTTTTCTAGCTCTGTTTTTCCTTGGCTTTGAAATTCTTATTTTTCTCACAGAATCGCTCGGGATGTTGAGAGATCTGTTGGAAGTTGGCAGAGCAAGTGGAACCATGACGTTCTTCGTCACAAAAACAACGTCCGGCTTGATCAGATTGTCTTCCATATTCCTGATTCTTTTTCGTATAAGTCTCGCAAATTTACTTTTCCTCCCAAAATTAATTTAAATCTGAGGTTTTTGGAATTTCAAGGACATCGAGCAGGGCCTCACAGTTCACGCGAAAGGATCACAACATTGGATGAAGTTTATTGCAGCGTGAAATGCAACTATACCGAAGCGTTTTAGCACCGAATGTTACAACAGTCAAAAAAGGATTGAGAGAAATCTTTACAAAGATTTTTAAGCTCATAACGTTCTATATTCATCATGCAAATCCATAAGTCTTGTTAATATTCTAAAAAAAACAAAAATTGATATTGATAACGATCAATGTAGACCAATTCAAATGAAACTGTTATTGTTACCGTTATTTTTGATAGTTACAAAAATACAAATATTGTTATTATCAATTAAATTGACATTATTAATCTTTTTTATTAGCTTACAATAATGGCAGACTTAGTTAACGACGAACGATAGTCATGAAGAGTTAAGCGCAAGAGAGGTTAATTGCAATTTTTCGCCTTTTACAGGATTAACAAACGCCGAAAAGTAAATTATCTTCCAGACATTCTTAAAGTTCACAGAGTTCGCGATAATTATCAAATACTCTAAAAAACGTGCCAGAACGAGATGGTGTTTTTTGTAAATAAAAAATACTCACAGGGAATGTTCATTCGAATAAAATAAAGTAGGAAAGTCGGGTGTGACGATGTGAGAGGAAGAACACTTTGTCGATTCAGCTTCTGGGTTGAGATACAATTTGTGTCAATGTTTATACGCTTTTGACAGATAATTTCGAAGGTTTTCGAAATATTCAATTCGTGTTTTATAATTTCGAAAGAGATTTCATTTAGACTAGAGACGGAATAGGTAAACAAAAAATAAACACGGCGGTTGGGTGACTATATATATATATATATATATATATCTATATATATATATATACCTACCGAGTACAGGTTGTCTTCAGCGCCATCTGAGGGCGGTAACGTAGGTTTCTGCTGACATCTCTGCCGGTAAATCAATAATTTAGCTTCGATGGTAAGAAAGATTGTAAAAGTTTAGCGAACGGTAAAAAATGAATCGATTAATCACCATATCGTATTTCTGTGCATAATGTTTGAGTTCAATTGCTCAAAGGCTAGCAAAACATGGGAAAGGAGTGAAATTTAAGAAATGATCAATAAAAAATGTAGTATCTCTTTATTACAGCTATCCATATGTATCGATCAACGAAAAATTATAATGTGAGAAATAAACGAAAACATAGAAGAGATCGTCAGATCATCGTACTTTGATGAATTAAAAAAAATATATAAAAAAGGCTCTTCTCTTTCTCAACTGTCGATCAACGATCGAATTACGAGTAAACATATTCATATGGAAGCTTATGTTCTAACTTATCGATAAATAAGTCTTGAATCTCGATGGTAATAAAAATATTGAGCAATTCTTCATCATAGCTAGAAAGTATGTATTATTGACAAATCGATGAACGGAAAATAATATTACGTGAAATAAAATAAAACATGTGAGAATTCGTAAAAAAAAAAAAAAAATAGGTATTTGAATATTATTTACCCGTTACTTTGGTGCGTAATAAAAATAAAAAAATAATTTCCTCTCCGTCCGTTTCCGTTCAACTATTTTATGACCATACCAACTTTTAATTTATCGATAATCGCGCGTTATGAATATTAATGAAAAATATGTAGTAATTATTAATTACAGCTAATGATATGTAACGACCCGCGAACAAAAAAAAATATCACGTGAAATGAATCAGATCACGAAAGAGAACAGAAAAAAGAAATATTGAATAATAATATACATTACAATATTATCGACTTACTTGAGTAAGTTATAAAAATAAAAACTTTCTTCTCCGTTCATATCGGCGGATTTTTCACTTGACAAGCGAATAATTCGATCACAGTCAGCATTTGTTATCGAGAGTCAAGGCAATCTCCTTCACAAGTTCTCTGTACACGATGGGATTGACATTGTAAGCGAGTTGATAAAGAAGAAACCAATCGCCGAAGCGAAGCTTCTCGACGAGCATTACCGCCTCTGTTTGGGGAAAGGCCCGAACAATCGCTCGAAGTAGGTAAATCCTCGCCCACGGTTGTGTGAAAAGGATGATTCTGCGAACACGAGCCATGCAAATATTATTTTCATCAGTTTTTTTCCTTGCGAATGTTTACGTTCGAATTATGATTTTTTTTTCGCTCTGTTATATACAAAGGGCGTTTTCGCCTCAACCGACAAAATTACTCCATTTTGCTGTATAACAAAAATTATATTCAAGGTGCTTTTACATTGGACCTTGTTAAAATGAAAAAAATACGGATACTTTTTACGACCCACGAGTTTTCAAATGGAAAAATAGAATAAAAATAAATTTTTGTTAAATTGGTTATTTTTGATCTCATTGGAATTGCAAAATCGCCGAAAAATTCACATCAACAATTACAGTGATGAAACAAAAATTCAAATGATGTCCTTTCAACGTTGAACGAAAATCAGGACGCTGGCAAAATTTGGGGGTTTACCTGTAAAATACAGCAAGAGCGCTGATCCCGGAGAGTATGACCAGCCAAAACCACACGACAACGAAGATTTTTTCGTTCACGACGTTCAAAGGTAAAATGCACAGAGCATCGAGGGTCTGCGGCGATCCACCCGAGCCGTATGTGTGAATGGTGCATTTCGTGACCTTTGGAAATAATTGCGCCATCGGATCGACTCGATCGAACGGTTTTGTTTCACCGCCGAAAGCCGCCACAGCTGGTCCATATTTGGAGAATTGCCCATCGAGAAAGACGTCCAGCAAATATATCTGTCCTATCTGAGGTGCAAAAAAAAACAATTAATTAAAATCGAATAATTATTTGAAAATCGTAACTCTTTATCGGGTCTTTGATTCTTGTTCTTTGGTCAAATAGATGTAAAAACTCACCGCGTTCAAGAAATTAAGAATTTCACAAACGAGAAAACGCAGAGCATAGTAGTTGTGAGTGTTGAGCGCAGTTATCGCGAAATATTCGACGAGCTGACGCTTTCTGGCACGGATGAATCCTTCGTCGGGAATGGGAGATGCGAGATCCGCCGCTAGATGGCCGACTGTGCCTCTCTCCCAGACTCCCCAGAGGGCACGAGGCGCGTAGAACAAAATCGCTTGGAGTATCAGGACGACGCATACCTGTTGCACGATAAATATACATATATATATATATATAAAGAGAAATAGAGAGGCAGGAAGATCGTTGATACAGCAGACTTGGCTCTCACACAGCCCTTTATAGTCGGCTCCGCATCAGGGGAAAATACGACAAAGAGCTTCAAGGATTTTCCGAATGAACTTTCGGATTATCCGGTAGATAAGATGAATTATGTATTTATTTCGAATGTATAAGTTATAAAGACGGTAAGAAACGTTGGAAAGCGATTTTCTTCTTTTTTAATATTCTCCTTTAATATCCTTCGACTGTTTGCGTTATTTTTTTAATAAAGCTACTGCGACGACACAATCGTCATTATAAATCGAGACTCGAAGAGGATTGCAGCAGTGATCGGCAAAAAAAGTCTATCTATTTTTATTATCCAATTGTTACGAAAAATTAATAATTGGCAAAAAAATATTACTAATTTTTTTAAACATTAGTAGTTAGCGACAAAGATTTTTCTAAATAACCAAAAAAATCAATAATTTATGGAGAAATGTATTAATTTTGGAAAAAGTAATAAATAAATAAAAATTACTAATGCATTTTTTAATAGGTACTGATTAAATATTCGTATTAATAATAACTTATGTGATATTGTATGACATTTGATACAATAAATACTAATGTGTGAAATATTTAAAAGATCTAGTTGTTGTAAAAAATAAAACTTTTTTAATAGAGTTGTTTGAGCTTATAACCATAACTCAATCCGTACACACAATAACTTTCACAACTTTTCTCCAAATTATTGGTTGTTTAAAAATTAATAGGAATATCTTCCTTACCAATTACTATATTTAGAAAAAAACTTGGTAATATTTTTTCGCTAATGACTATTTTTTTTTTTTTTTAATTAAAAATATTTTGTCACTAATTACTAATTTTTTTTGACTGATTATTAATTTTACGAAAAAATGATTAATAAAATATTATCAATAATAATATTGCCCAAAAGTTATTAATAAATTGTTCAAACAAATATATATTCAACAATTTTTCGGTAAGTTCTTTTTTTTCTTAAACAAATCACATGCATTAACTTTTCTGAACGCACATGAATTTTTTTAGAATTTTCTCTGTTTTGAAATATTATAAAAATCAGTCTGAAACACAAACAAAAAATTGCCAATTTTGTATGTTTTCGCACACAGGTTTATCGTCAGCTTTGAAAAGTTTCAAAGACACTGGGCCAAAAAATACATAAATACGGCCATTCTAAGAATTTCAAAATAGAGGGAAAATTCTAAAAAAATTAATGCGTTCACAAAAATTAATGCGTACGATTTGTTAAAGAACAAAAGGATTTATCAAAAGATTGTTGGAAAATTATTTGTTTAAACAATTTATTAAAAACACCGGATCAACGGAGGGACGTTGAGAAAAAAATTGAGCTTGAAGCTATATTAATAATAAAATAAACACATGAGTATATACAAACCCATTGATAATAACGATGAAAATGAATCTCGTCGTCTTCCAATGCTTGACCGACTCCCAGACTGGCAATGTCTTTGCCTACTGTGCCAAAAAGATGACGAGACACCGTAAATGTGCTGAAGATCCAGCAATAAGCGTTTATCGCTTCTGTCGCTGCAAGGAATTTTATTTAAAAATAAATTTTAAAGAAAAGGATCACAAGCATTTGGCGCGAAAATAATATCATTACGAAGAAAATGCATTTCTTCTCTCGACAATAGACGCTCGAAGATCATGTGAAGAAAATGGGGAAAGTCTAGTGAAAAGAATGGAAGAAAAAAAACATGAGTTGTGTAGAGAGAAATAAATTAAAAAAAAAAAAACGGCAGTTCCACTTCGGTAAATTATTTTACCGAACCATAAGCTACCGTCACGTTTCCTTTGAGCTTCCTGTCCCTCAAACTTTTGTCCCAGGAACCTTCTTCTAAATGAATTTAACCCGAGCTTAACGTCTTTCTTTGATATTAAACTATCGCGAATTTTTCTATAAAGGAAGAATGGACAAGAGAGAGAGAGAAAGAGAGAGAGAGAGGACGTTGGTCGAAAAAAGGAAACAAAGGAACCGGAAGTGAAGAGGGGAGGGGCTAAACTCGGGACGCACACACCCAGATAAGCCGATAACTTTTAATAGTCTCGAGTAATTTTCTCTCGTTTTTCCAGTTCGTGAAATCCGGAAAGTTCCCTCTCACGGTACATATACCTTCTCACTCTCCTTCCCAACCCTTTTTTTGCCCCTTTCGTCTTTATTTCAAAATCTCGCTCGCACGTGCACAGTATATTTTTCTCCGTGAAAAACTTTATCGCCAAGTAAACGATGGGAAAGTCGATTTATAAAACTTGTATCTCACGATCGTAATGATGAGCCCTGGTAGGTTTTTTTTTTACTTACCAATGGCGTCGTCCCGAATGCAAGTTATCGGCTCGCCAAAATATTGTTTCGCGGTAACGAGAATAGCGCACACACTTAGCAATATTACGGTCGCGCGCGAGTGCAAGCGAAAAACAATGTTGTCTACCCTCACGTTATCGTTCTGGAGAAGGTCCTTCACCGGTTTTAGTAGCTCCAGCATGTTTGTTAGCGTTGACGAAAACAAAAATATAAAACAAAACGAAAAGGTTAAGTCGTCAATGCTCGCGAAAACTCCACGAATGACGCAATGATCGGCGATCGTGTCAAACTTTGACGATATCCGGAATGAAAAGAGAATTGCGCACTCGTTTATTCTTTCTGTATTCCTTTGTTCTGCTGAGAAGCATCACACTGCCGCGAGAGGGCGGAGCAATCGCGGCGGAACCTCGATTTCGGTCTTGCAGCGCCATCTATCGGGATTTCGATGTACTACGAATTGCGTTGGTAGAACTGCGTGATCTTCGATCGGCACCCCCGTAAAGAGTTTAGACTAACAGCTGTCTTTTTGGTCAGCATTGTCGAAAACACATTTTTAATTTTAAATTTTAAAACTTGACATCGTGATTGTTAAAACTTGACAATCTAGCCCGGAATTGAATTATTATCTTGTCTGCGGTGGACGTAAGGATCGGGCGCAGAGGAAGAGACGCTTTTCGCAGCATCGGCAGACATCAAGTATACGGAGACTTTCACGTAAAATCGATGAGAATTTCAACATCACCCTTTTGATTTGTGAGTAAACAAATTTGATTTTACGTAGATATAGGCAAATTTTGAAAATTCTTAGTCTTCAAAAATATAAAATTAGGATCTCGTATCACTCTAAAACACATTTTTTAGCCTATTTTGAAAATGTTTTTCATGATTTTGTGATTATTGTCTTACTATGATTTATTTCACCCATATTTCATGGTTTTTTCTATGGTTTCGCAATTTATGCTAATTAATGTTGCGAAAAATCTTAAAGCACATTGATTCGATGTTGAATATCCCATATCGGCTATAGTGAATTACAACGGCGAATACAATGAAGAAGTGGAACGATAAACGACGAGAAACTACGCGGAAGCCCGAGGTCTGTAAATTCTGGATTTCTCAAGTTCCGCGTAACTGGGCTTTTCCTCCTTGAAGCGGATACATCGGAGAATCTCCTCTGTCGTTCCTGCGGATGATCCTTACCAGGCTGGTGAATGCCTTTAATCGGAATAGTTGGAGCATTATTCAAAGCTACGCGAGGAGACAACGAGATCACCCACGTTGAATTCCATCACGGATGATCGTGAAACTAGGACTAATTGGTAGCGGTTGTTGAGAAAGCAAGGGAGAATATTGGTGAATGGATTTAGCCGAAAATGGGATATAATAATTTTGAGATAAAGGAATATTGATGGGAATCAACGAAATCAATGAAATCATTTTGCACCATTTTTGAGCATTGAAAGTCATCTCACTGATCATTTAAATAAAAAGTTTACAGTTAATCCGTAAAACGTCGTTGCAGCCGGAACTGTATTAACCGATTTTTTTAAATTACTAATTGTGGGGCGATTTTTATACTCGTGCATACAAATGGCAATCTTTTTTTTTCAATTTTCTCATGCTCGAGTCTCGACGTCACTTACATCCCTTACATCACTTACATATTGCGTTTTCATTCTTAATCCGCAATGTAACACGTGCCCGATCTGCGTAACAAGCATACGTGACTTTAATGAAAAAAAAAGTGCATCAGAGAAAGGAATGTTGAATTAAGAGGAAAAAAAGAGTCCGGAACGACCTCACGATTTTCCGTCCGTGGAAGAAGCTTTTCCGGGCTTTTCGCCCGCGCGCGACCGATATGACGATGAAAATGAGGCAGGAATTTGCGTGGATTAAGAGATTAGAGTCGGAAGCGCGGGCGTGTTGATAATAATCCTCGTTTAAAAGTTGGTCGAGGAAGGCAAATATATAGATATATGTGTATGTATATGAATGGGATTGCAGCAAAAGTGGACGAATGGAAAAAGGGGTATGGAGATAGATATAGAGAAGGTGAGAAAGACCTGGGCTTGGCAGGTTGGGTGGAAGGAAGCCCCGGCAAAGATAAAGACTATAAATCATTATGATAACCGAGGTTTATCCTCGTAATATGTATAGTTAGAGAAATATGTATATATTAAAAGCATGAATATATCCTCGGAGCTAGTAGACACCGTGAAGACCGCAGAAATTAGTTGCCGGAGGCACTTTGGTGCTTCGCGACCGGAAACCCGTCCGGTAATCTCGTTCCTTTCTCAGTTTCTCATTGCAAATAGAGAAGAAAGAGAATTTTCTTACGCTTTCGTTCTCATTTTCGTGGCTCAGAAAGTCTGATGATGCACCAACAAACCAAAATATACATGAAAGCATTTTTTTAAATACATGTGTCATTCCCTATCATTTCAACGACGTTTTGTCGGTGAAATAATAGGGGTTTTTTTTTATTCTTCGATTTTCTTTCGGATCTTCGATTTTTTTATTTTAATATGTTATCCATATACTTTTTTAGCTCTATCCCAAAGTTATTGATTTTTGAAAAAATATTCTTAAAATAATCATAACTTCTACAATAACCAAGATATTCTAACTTGCTAAGAGTGCATTTTTTTTTCAATGTACTTTAAAAAAAAATGTCCAAAATTAAGAAAAAAAAAATTATTTTTTTTTGCTGTTTTAAGCTTAAAATTTTGATTTTCTTTCAATGGGACCCTTTCGATTTTTTTTCAAAAAAAGTATAAAATTCTACGTTAAAAATGAAAATTTTTCAGATTTTACTGAAGATGGGATTCTAATAACTTCTTATTAAAGAAAATTTTTTTGTTTTTTTTTCGTAATTTTCATTTTTTTTCCTTCTATAACTACAATAGTTGATTTCAATTATGTTAAAATAAATAATTTAACTTCTTTTACATATTTTCTTTGTAAATTATAATAATTAACATTAAGAATTACAATTTTTATGTAAAAAAATTGAATAAAGTGCAAAACGTGCTTGAATTGTATTTCTTAATGTTAATTATTATAATTTACAAAGGAAATATGAAGTGAGAGAAGTTAAATTATTTATTTTAACATAGTTGAAATCAACTATTGTAGTCATGAAGGAAAAAAGATCAAAATTACGAAAAAAAAAAAAATTTCAATAAGTAGTTATTTGAATCCCATCTTCGGTAAAATCCCAAAAATTGCTTTTTTGGTAGAATTTTATAATTTTTGTTGAAAAAAATCAAAGGGGTCCCATTGAAAAAAAATACAATTTTTTAGCTTAAACAGCAAAAAAAGTCACTTAACAAATTTTTTTCTCAATTTTCGATATTTCATTCAAGAAGTACATTGAAAAAAAAATGACCTAACAAATTAGAATATCTTTGTTATTTTAGAAGTCGTAATTAATTTAACAATATTTTTTGAAAAATCAATAACCTCGGTATGGTAAGATAGAGAGCTAAAAATTTACATGGATCCTTCTATTTGCATGTATAAATTTAAAAAATCGAAGGGGATCACCGACAAAACGTTGTTGAATTGATAGGGAATGACACACATACATTGTTATTTTTCAATTTTTCGAAGTCAATTATTTTTATTATTTTTTTGTTAGATACATTCACTCTGTATTGAAGTATCTTTTTGTCGATTTCACAACCCTCAAGACTCTGGTAAGTTTTGTTTGAAAATCCGCAAAATCGAAGATTGAAATTCAAACAACGTGAACGTTAAAAAAAAATTTTTTGTTGTGGATCAAAACAGAATCAGGAAAGTAGGAATTGGTTGTGCACCTTATTTTTTTTTTACCTCGTCTCCAAGGTTGATCTTTATTAGTAAAAAATATAATAATATTGAATCGTTACAATAATATAATTACAATAATGCGTTTGCTTTTTTTTTCCATCGGTAAACATACGATCGATTCAACGGTGTGGGCAGCTATATTCAATGACCTGTGTATTGTGTGAATTTTGTGATAGTACACATCGATATAACGATAACGCATATTTTTTTTATTTTTTATTATTTAGTGCTTTTTTTTCTTCGTCGTTTTTAGCCGTCGATGTAAATCTATACATAATTGTATACGCGTGACAATAGTCGTAGGGTCAATGAGAAAGAGTATCTTCGTCACTTCGTCACTGAGATAATTTTATTTTCCGACCTATTTACGATAAATCGATCATTAACATGATAAAATTTGTGATTGAATATTTATTTGCTATTCTGGGAAAATTAAAATATTACGAATGCTCGAATTGATTGAGGAGCCTAAAAAAAACGAATTCTATGCATTAAAATTATCTCGGCGATTTCCGTGACGAATACTCCAATCTCTGTGTGTGATTTTTGAGTCTTTTTCCCGACTCTCGAGCGCGCTCGAATCTCAAACGGAAAACAAAAATATCCGTTCGAAATATCTACTTAAACATGATCTATGTACAAGCGGAGAATTCATGATCTCAACGTCTTTTTTTTTATTACACTCTCTTTGATCCGCCTTTTTATAATTCGCCAGTTACAATTTCGACGAGATTATGGCAAACGCAAATATCGATGTGCCTCTCCCCGAACACTCTGTAGACACTTTTATTCGAACAATCTTCTTAACCTAAGGATTTCTAAATTCAATTAGAAATACGGTTTCATGTTTTTCTGTTTTTCCTCATTTTCCTATTATATATGATTTATGAGTTCTGAGCGTGCTTACTTCTGGCTTTCATCGGTTCGAAATATTTACAGAATTATCATTCTCGTTCCCTGTTTTACCGTTCGTCGATAAAACTCATGATCTCCCGGGTCTATCCCAGATAGGGGAATCCCCTTTTTGCGGGATTCCCAGTCGTTGGAGATAGAAAGTAAGTTTGACTTAAGCGAGAGTCGAAAATTTGTACTCAAGCTCCGAATGTTCGGCTGAACGAAAAATGTGTAAATGTGTGCCCTCGATAAAAAATTTGAAAAATCTCGAGAGTACCCGAATAATAATTATTTCAAAAAATGAAAAAGTGTTTTTTTTAATTATTTACCAAGTGTTGGAGGAGCATTTCAATATTTCCGTTGTAAGAATAAATTTGTTATTTTTTCGTTAAGCTGAACGTTCGTACCTTCAAGTACATACAAGAAAATAACGTTTATTTCGCTGGGTACTGCGAAGCATCTATATTTTAGTACCCATCGAGCGGAATGTTAACAACGTTATAGTGATTCCCTTGATGGATACTCATTCCGGATTATTGTCGGAATCCCTTTTCGGCCGCATTCTAACTTCCTTTAAATCGTTGCAACGTGGCTAGTAAATGCAAACACGAATCCGTTCGCAGGTTCTCAAGATCAGGTTCCTACAGTCATTACTTTATATACATACTACAAGTATATTGAGGATTCCTGGCCAAACCGACCGATATTTAACATCGAACCCTTCCAATTTAATCCACTGTTTCATTTTTACGTTTTTATTTTCTTCAAATTGAAAATCTATGCCCCAGTTTGGAGATCTCAAAAAATTCAGAAAACGACAGATTACAAAGCAACCGTTTAAAATTTGAATTACATTTTTTTTTGTTTATTCAAGGTTCGAAAATTTTCTTAAGGCTGCATAAGCTTGAAATTTTGAAGAATTGATACTTTTCATTGCCTACTTTCATAGACTAGGGTCTCTATTTTAATTTGCAACAAAAATTATGTAAAAATTAAAAAAAAAATAATTCAATTATGATGATTTCAAATACATTCTATAAAAACATATTATGATTGAGATATAAATAAATATAATCAGAAGGGTCTAGTGTCAAACCTTTATCGAACTGCATTTCGTAGAAGCATTCGCCAACGACTAATTTCACTCGTATTCTACGTCATCATTCCTCCCCCTCATTTTATCGGATATCATCAACCTCAGAGAAATTTCATTACACTTGTCTTTATAGGGTTTCATTCGTAAAGTCAAGAACTGTGCACGCCAGACGTTTTCCAGGCTTCTCAGTATTATTGAGCTCAGAGATAAAAGTAATACATGGCTCATCGAGTTGTGATAAATATATGTACATGCAGTATTAATCAAAGTTAAGCTCCGTGCACTTTGTCATCGAAGTATCAAAGTTAAAGCCATTTGCATCCATCAGGAGTGCACACAACGATGCTATTCCCAAAGATTGTCTCAACCATTGTCAGACCGTATAATTAACGAATAACAAAACGTTCTTCGCAGACTTTGAATCCACATTTTGGTACTCATGCTTTCAACACCCATAATTAGAGTCAAACAAAGAGAATGGAAGAATAATGAACTCGTTAACTAGGGATGGGCGATGTTATCCGATTATATAAACATTGATGTTTTTCTCGCTGATAATCCATTATTAACTTCGATATTTTTATAAAGAACATCAAGGTTTCTCTCAAGGGGAGATTCAATACCCCCGTAACCTGGTTGGATATCAATGAAATTTCGACAATTAATGGAGAATTGAGACACGAAGTCAGTCCACCGAGATTAGGATTTGAGTTGCTGATCAAATAGCTGAAGTTTGTTTGGTACAACGATTTATAATAATGATTTGAGAATGTTCGCACCATAATTCTGCATTCATTGTCGAAATTTCATTGTTTTCCAATCAGCGGTGTCCCAGAAAGATTGAGATTTTTTTTTGCATCGCTCATTTCAATCGCTGACTGATGAAATGTTCGATGGATTTCCGGTCTTGCAAGCCCGCAACAGCCCGAATTGGGAACACGGCGTAACATTGCCATTGCCGGTTTCTTCTTCGCGCTGAACTTTATCGGGATTAGCTCGGGGCGCTCTTGGTTGAACGACGAGAGCAATTTCGGAAAACGATGTAGCCTCCCCGGAGCGTTCTGATACCCGACACGTAGGCATATGTATATCGTGTACCACAGTAACACATCGATATAAGCGTGTATATATATCCAGAGGTATCGTAGTTAGTCGCTCGATGAACCAGTAGCATGCTCCATTATCGTGCAAACGATCGTTCCTCCTCCTCCTCCATCTCTTCTCTCACTTGCTCTCCCTCTGAATCCCTCCACCTTTCCGCCTGGCTCCACTTGCCGAAGGAGAAACGACGTGTCTCATCAAGATTTAGGGGCTAAGATAGCGCGACCGGTTCGGGTCATCCATCGATCCTCTCCTCGCTCTCGAACATCGTTGTACAAGAAGAGGAAGAGAATGGGGCTTAAGCCACGAGGGTCTCAAACTCATCGCTCCTTGTGCGCGTCTCTCAACGAACCGGGTCTCCGAGAAGCGTGTGCTGAACTTTCGAGCTTGCTTTAATCGATTAACCACGCGAGTCATCTCTCTTTGTCCCTGTCCTTACGACTCCCACAACCACATACACAGGCTTATTTTTCTTTCAACCAACTTGCACTCTGTGGGAAGGACACATGGGTGTACCAGTCTTGACGCGAGAGTCTCGTTTTTCACGAGGTAAGCGCTCTGTGTTACGTGCTTGATACCGGATGTCTCTTTGTTCGTGGAAAAACAAGCGTACAATGAGGTTTCTCCTCGAGCTTCAAGATCCTCTTCCCCGAGCACGCTTCAGGGAGCCGTAGTAGTCAGGAAGCTTTAATCTTCGTTTCTTCCGTTTTCTTCCCTTTCCCCGATCACTCGTCCCTATCTCCGTTGGGTCTTCTGACCGTAGGGATGCGCCATACTTGGAACATCGCTTCGGATTACAACATTAACAGTTCTCAAATGGTCTCTTTGCTCAATGGAGTTATTGGACCAAGAACATAATAACTGGGCGATCCAAGTGATGGCAGTCTCATCGATGACATAAGGGGGTCAAGGTCATGAAATGTAAGATTGTCGAACCTTCCAATCCCTGTAAGATCTCATAACAAACCAGCTCAATCCACCGGCCGAACACTCGTCACAGATTCGACTACTGTGACGAAACATCCGCCAATCGTCGGTTTCGATGTTTCTCAATGGAAAAAGTAGCTTGATCGTGTCGATCGTTTGTTTATAATTAGTACGGCACGTGGATGTCACGGGATCGACTTCTTCGTCGGCACAAACGACAAGCGGTTACGAGACACGCGAGACCCAAAAATACAGCAAGCGCCGCGCCGAGCCCAGCTCCGGCCCATCCAGCGGGACCAACGGCACTGCCACCACCACCGCCGATCGGTCCACCGCATGTTTCCACCGCCTCATCATCGGGCTCGACTAGGCTAATGTTGAAGGTACTAGCGGGAATACTTGGCGTTGGACAATTGACGATACCGTTGCACAAAAGACGAGTCGGTATACATCCCGCGTCACCGGGACATTGAAAACCGCAATCCTCCAATTTTTGAGACTTCGGGGCATTTGCGCCATCCCTAGGCAGATGATAGAGTTCGGTCCATGCAATTTTAAATGCCACTCTGGCCGGTGCCATTGAACCGGTAAATTGTATAACGACGGGGGGTGGTTCACCGTTAATCGTACTCGGTGTACCGAGTTTGGCAGCCCCGAAGACCGGTAATTCGCGAACGAAGCTAACATTTTCACCGCATATACCGAGATGCGGCTCCAACGAACCACCCAGGAATATCTCAAGTTTGCCATCCTCGCAAGATCTCGAGGCAAACTTGATCTTGTCAAAGTGCAACCAGAGATCCTTCTCAGGATTGACTTTGAGCTCCCAGATGCATTTTATCGAACGGGGTGGTATTACATAGCCAAGTGCCTCGTAGTGGGGAAATTCGATCTCACCGTCGGTATTCGCGGGTAACAAGGCTGGACCGCACAGTGGACTGTGAGCAAATTCGTATCTTGCCTCGAAAAGTGGCAACGGTTGCTTGAAGTAACTGGCCGCCGCGTGTGCACCGTCTATGAGTAGCTTGAGATCGAGTTTTTCACCGCGTGAAACGACTCGAAGTGGCGGTGAGTTCGACGATAGTTTACAGAGACAGTGACCCTTGTCGTTGTCGTGTCCTGGCTCGCGAATTATTATTCTATCGGCGCGGCTCTCCCAACAGTGTCCGCATTGTGCGTAAGGATTGTTGTCCTTGAAAACGACGGACTCAACGATCAATATTACCCTAGCATAGAGACGTTTGTCCGTGATGAAGCTATAAGTGCACGACAAATCAGCCGGTGGATCACCGGGACGTTTGTAAACGAGTGTATTCAAGGGTGATCTCAAACGTCCGGACTTAGCTTTCCACGCGGCAAATGTCTCGTCGCACTCGGTATTAGGTACCGGTTCACCGAAACGCGTGGCATTGAAGAAATCGTAATGCGCCCAATAATACAACGAGCTGCCGGAATAACTGCCGGTCTTACTCTCAAATCTAACGAACAGTGAATTCGACGTTGACACGAAATCATGTTTCTCCATTGGTTTGCTAAAGGTATCGCAAAAGGTCTTGATTATTCTCGCGTCATCCGGCCAATTGGCGTCGTACAGCGTCAGACTTTCGCCGCAATCGCCGTCGTAAGGGACGATCGGTGATTCGATGCGATTCACCCGAAAGCTTGGAAAGTAAAGTCTCGCTATTTCACCGGGTCTACCTTTGAGACGATAAGTGCAGCTCGTGTGCGGTGGATACCAGTGTGAGACGGACAAAAATATACCCTCGGTACCGGTCGCCAGTGCCTCGCTGCTCAACAGCCAGTCGCAAGTGCCATTTTTAACACCAGCTGTCTTCATCTGACCCGGCCAATTGCCAACGTTGAAGTGAAAACCGGTATTGAGAAGGGGACCAGCCGGTGACGAGACAAATTCGACGTATAGATCTTCACTGGTGCCAATAATGCTGTACGGAAATTTGCCCATACCGCAAAATGTGCCAATGACCGGTGCAGACTCGTCCTTACCGTCGTAAAGTCTTATGTAATCGTAGGGACAATGCTCCGAGCCCGAACTTATCGGTCTCATTGGACAAGTCATTATGTTCTCGCAGCGTTGACCGTCTATGTTGAATTCCTCGTTTTCAATGTACAATTTTATGAATGGCTGACGCGTGTTCAGCCGGTACTTGCAATGAAGACCCCGCGGATATATGCCCGGATAAGCCGGACTCTGAACGTAACAAGTTTGCAATTTGCAATCTTTGAATACACGCTCGCAATAACTACCCGGCACTATTTCACCACGTCTATTTGGATAGAGTTCGGGATGCTGACCGTAACGCAGGTATACCTCGAATTGTTGTTCGGCGCGTGAATCAAAGCTGAAGTACGTCTGATCGGTGAAGTTGTCGGCGTGAAAGAGCACGCGAACGAAGCTCGTTTCCGATATGAAAGTCTGCGGCTGCTCGGATTCACCGCAAAATACGCCTGGATCCTTGCGATTGTTCACCTCGGTCTTCGTATTACCGTCGATTATCTGCAAACAGAACAAGATGATCGTCTATTAAAGTGACATATCTCACGATCGGTAACGAACAACTCTTTGAGCCGATCGACTCGGTGAAAGACTAAGTTTGGTAGGGACGAAGTTTCCTCGGTTTGATTAATCGTGAAGTCAATGCTCTCCTGATTCAATGCTAGCTAAATGTCGAGCGGCAAAGAGAGTTGGAGGGAAATATCATCGGTTGCGATGCATATATCTATATATCGAGGTAAATGGGGCAGAAGTTCTATCTCAATCAGGTACCAAAACTGCTAGACTACCCAGTGTATTCTTGATTTTCCCATACTATTTGAGCATCGCGTACAAATATATACCGTGTAACAAGCCACGGAGATACGCTGACGGTGACTCACGGCTTAAACTTTCCGCACTGGGTCTTGAGTATATAATATACACGGAGATAAACTTCCATCGTAAGTTTGTTGTTTACCAATTATTATATACATTTACATTGTACTCTCAAAATGGAACATTTCATTTCTTCCTTTTCGATGGAATCATGGTATCCGGTCCATTCCATTTTGCGGGGAAAATTTATTCTATCCCATATTCTTTGCGCGAAACATTGTTTTTTACATTTTCGAACAAAGTTGAATAAATTGGCCAATATGCTTCCCTTTGAGATAGGAGAGCTCAATTCAGGGCTGGGCTAAGTACTGGAAAATACTTCAAGTACAAAGTACCGTAGGTACTTGAAGTACCGCCCAGCTCTGGCTCAGTTTGATTGAAAAAATCCGCTATTTACGTAAATAATCATTTGTTTACTATGGTTTATTACATAGAATAATGGTTTTCCCTATAACAAGGATTTTCCATGTATAAATCAAATGATGATTAGAAAAATCCATTGTATTACAGCTAACAAAACATTGTCAGCGGTCCTCCTTTCAACGGCGTTTAATATATTACACCAAGAGCCATGACTTCATCGAAAGGAGGTCAAACGGAAAATATTTTATTCCGAGACAGTCCAATTTAGGGCAGTTACGGATATAACAACCGTATACCCGGCTCGCTCAGCCGATTCACCGTGAAATTAATTCAGCCGGGTACTTTGGGAACCGTTATTCCCTTCGTCATTATAGTATCACACAAGCTCGCTGCGTTTGTGTCCCACGTAGGGTGCGTTTCACGATGAGGTCGCGTGCACCAGCGGGTTGGGGGATGAGCCGAAGAGCGGAGGAGGATTGGTGAATATCTGCAAACGCATTTGGAACTGGTTAGGGCGAAATGTGGGGGCGGATAGGACGGTGAAGTCGAGTCGAGACTGGCCGCAGTAAATTAAACGTACTGTCTAGCGTGTAGACGTTGGTTTAGCTTCCGGTCGACGCCATCCAGAGTCCCTCGCTCCAGAGGGCTCTCGGGTTCCTCTGTACATGCCTTAATTTATATATACACGCACACAAACACAGTTTTCACCATTGTCCATAAATATACGTTTGTATGTATTTATATACAATGATCTCGTGTTATACAGTCTCACTGAACAAACGATGTTTCAACATTTGGTGGTATTTCTCCGACAGACGAATAATAGCCTCGACGCTTTTGCCGCATGAAAACTATATGCACAAACCTCACGCCAGGGGGAGCCACTCGACGAGTGTCATTTAATATCCGGCGTCATGGCGCAGGAGACTGTGGTAATCCAAGTGTTTTTCCAAGCGCAATGCGATATAAAAGGCAACTCGGCAAAGTAACTGTATTTTACGTGTTGAGGCTCTTTAAGACCTTAAATGCGTGTAGAATTTTCAAAAAATCGTTCCTTTTATATATGAGTAATTCCATGTCGAATCGACCAATAGTTGGAATCGACCCCTTTCAATTTCGATGAAATTTCGTCAGAAGTTTTCTTTTATCATAAAACGAAGTTCTACCAACGGAAAAAAATTTAAATTTTTTTTTCGAAAGTTATGCAAAATTCGAAATTTCATCATTTTTTTCAATTTTTCAAGTTTATTTTTTAGATATCTCGAAAACTATTGTAGTTACGAAAAAGCCGTTCTGGGTTCGTCTAAAAGAGTAAACTTGGGGCTACGAATTTTTTTTTTTCAATTATTAATTTGGAGAATTTTGAATTTTTTAAAATCGTGGAAATCCACGATCAACATTAAATTTGTAATTCAATTTTTTTGTTTTTAATACCTTGTACTGATCGTAAAAGATACTAACATTTTTGAAAAAAAAACCGCAATTCTGAAAATTTCAGGATCTTTTACGATCAATACAAGGTATTATAAAAAAAAATGGAACTAATAATTTAATGTTGATCGTGAGTTTTCGAGATGTTTAATAATTCAAAATTCTCCAAATTCGTGATTTTTCAAAAAAAAATTTCGAAACATTTTTTTGTCGTAGCCTCAAGTATACTCTTCGAGACGAACGAAGAACAATTTTTTCGTAACTATAATAGTTTTCGAGATATTTAAAAAATAAACTTGGAAAATTGAAAAAATGGTAAAATTTTAAATTTTACATAACTTTCGAAAAAAAATGTTTACATTTTTTTCCTTTGGCAGAACTTCATTTTATTATAGAAGAAAACTTCTGACTAAATTTCTTCGAACCTGAAAGGAGTCGATTCCAACTATTGGTGGATTTGACATGGAATGACCCATATATATATATCATCGTTTTTTGTAGCTTCAGCCTCTTTTAGCAAAAGCAGATTGAAAAAATTGCACGTCGTTCCAAAGTTACAAAGGAAATCGTTCAACGTTGACTTAATTTATGATGAAGCCACATTTTTTTTCAATCCTTCAAGTAACGTCATTTACCAATTTTTTCAAGAAGAAGTACTCTAATGTTTGCCAATCGATTATTTTAGGCTGGTGCTGCAATCGCCTTGGGAGAACATATTTGGAATTAATTGAAGATCAAAGCAATGGTACTCAAAGCTTCGAGGACGAGTACAGACTTGAAGTTTCATCAATGAGTTTTTTCATCAAGTTTGCTGTGTCGTCATTGAGTTATTAGCAATTCGAACTATTTGGACACCATTTTACACGGTTAACGCTGAATTTTGAGCGCACTTTGAGTTTCCATTGGGAGACAGCGCTTTGTGAATTGATGACGAGAATACCAACGCTTCCTTTCACCGCCATCACGGCTCCGAGGTCTCCGGAGGCTGGAAGGTGCCATTTAATATCCCTCACGTTTGCGTGTGTACCTGTGTGGTTTCGTTGACTAAAGTTTCAGCGCATTATGCCATCGCCTTGGGGTTACCTCTCGGCTCGTCATTGTGGGTTGCAAAACTCTTCGTGTATATAATATAGAATGCCCATCGTGCACGATATTCCTTGCAATAATGGTAACTGGCTAGTCCCTATTAATTATCACTTCTAGTTGCGCGTTTGGTGCCTTTGTTTGACAACTTTGTCCACCAAAACATCAAACCAGGACAAAGTTTTCTGTCACAGAGAGGGAGAGAGAGCAATGACCGTTTATCCATTGCGCTGTACTGTCATTTTATTTATAAAGGATGGTCGCCCATTGCCTCCTGCGAGGTAAAAACGGTCTAGTGCACTTCTGCCTGTGCGTTGTGGACAAAATGCAATTTTCTCACCGGACAATCGTATTCGAGGCATTTAATAGGTTTTTAATGGCATTTTAATGTGGTTTTCTGCCAGGAATCGCGAATGGCCCTGCTGTATGAAATTTTGACGCACCAACGACTCCCTCTCTCTGTCTCTCTCCTCCACTATCGTGCATTCAGACGAGACCACCAGTTTTTCATGCATTCTCCAATTTCCACTTTCCCGCAGCAAACAACGCTACCAAAATTTTCGCTCCTTCTCGCTCTATTATTCCATCAAGCGGAATCTAGGCTACCAATTACTCATACTCGCGCTGCATTCATTTGCATCAGGGTTTCGTCAACCAGAGTATGAAAACAAGCGAGCAAAAGACAAACAAATGAAATTTACACAGCGGAAAAATATGGATACAGAGGAAAATGAAAGCCCTGTATCCAGGCCTGGATTTAGGGGGGGGGGGCTACAGGGGCTACAGCCCCGGGCCCCGCGTATTTGGGGGCCCCCGATATGGTCGTCTTTACATTGGTTGCATTAAATACGACTCGTATAGGGGGCCTCGAAAAAGCCGAGCAGCCCCGAGCCCCCGACATGGTAAATCCGGGCCTGCCTGTATCCAAGGTCCTTATGCATATTAATATATTAAAAAATTCCTGCCCGATTCGTTCAGTCGAATGAAATTTTTCCTAATTTTTGAAAGATCCAAGCATTTCGTATTTAAATTGAGAATAATTCCGGAAGAAAATGGGGTTCAATATTGATCATCCCGATCAGGAATCCCTCATAACCATTATTATATTTACTAATGGACGCTGTGCAGAGACTCAGAAGCGTCGCGAATTCAGAAAAGGGTTATCGCGGGACAGCGTCATACATCGACGAATACAATGCCACGAAGAGATTGTACATGCACTTTACAATGGGTTAACGTATATACATGCTATGTTCTGCCAACCAACAAACCACCGGAGTTGCCCATTGTACCGTGAAAGTCACGATAAGACTTGAGTTGCGCACGTGTATTAACCGAATGGGCAACGTGAAAATTCCCTCGTGCCACGTTTCAAAGTGCATCTCATACCCTCCATAACAATGTTTCACCATCAACGACCCCAACGCCATTCAGCCTTTCAACCCCGTCGGCCTGCCACAACGATGCATCAACAGTGAGTTACGATTTGTAACAGCCTTAACGAATTGTAAATTCAACGCGAGAATTAATCGTTCAAAAGCAGCGTCACAATCATTCGCGGTTAGATTTTAATAAAATGTTTTTCCGTTCGTCAATCATTGAGTTAAAATAAAAATACCAATTCTACCAATCTTAAAAATACCCAAGTATGGGCCATTTGAATTTGCAAGAATAAAAAATAAATTCCGGTTAGGAGACCCATTTTGAGATCCGGGCATCATGAATCCCCGTTGTCACATGAATCATTCCACCGGCCTGGTGTCAACGTTGTCATTGGGAATGATGGCGGGTGTGTTGATGGGTTCGTACGAAAGCGGGAACATCAACCCGGTTTACTCGAAAGCATTCCCGGACATAGTGCGTATGGATATACGAGCTTGGGTATCAGTGGTAACGCTGAACAGTAGTCGTAAAGTGCGAAATCCATCCTGTCCCGTAGTAAAGTATACGAGGGAGAGAGAGATGGACTCGGGCGAAAGGAAGGTGACGAGCGTGTGCCACGATGTTGAATCTGGACAGAACGAACGAACGCCAGTGGAGTTTATGATGTCCCGTTGAAGATCAGTGATTGGCGGAGTTGCGGTACCCTCGGAAACATGGAGATTGTACCGGTTGAGCTTGGAGGAGTCAGGACGACCGATGACTGTGCTCGTTGACCGCACGAAATTAGGAAGTCGCGAGTCATTGGCTCTGGGGAGTTGCGAAATTAGCTTCTAGCTATATCCGAGGGGGAGAACGGTTGGTGGTTGCTGCATACATGAAATCCTATCAGAGACGTACAGCCTTGGCGCGCGATTGTATGAACGAAAGAAGGGGAATTGGTACAAGCGCGTCAGGTCCAGCGGCAATTTTCCTCGCGTCAATAACGCCCGGGAGTTCCGGGCTCTCACGTCCGGTCCATTCGGCAACGATGCGGGGAAAGCAAGTCTTTGTACTGGAACACGAACGCGCAACACCCCTCCTCCTCTTCCCTCCAGGGCAAATACGCATTACGGCTCGTTCGTTCGTTGTTGAACACTAATTAGCCGTGCCGCGTTCATATATCCCTCGGCCAAAAATACACACAAACAGACACCACAGCGAACAAGTTTTCGTGGCATATGTTGAACAACGGGGTTGGATCTACTGTTCGACGAGTGCGGAAAATCACAAGGGTAACGGATGGAACGCAGTTTTTCTGGGATACGCGGCAAGCTTTTCGGAGTGATCCTGTGGTTACTGCGCGATGAATCGGCTTGGTATGAAAAGTTAAACAAGCGTGACCATTTCATGGTCCATTTATTTTGTGTTGCTCCCTCCCTTTTGCGTGTGTGAGAGAGTTTCAGCCAAAATGTTGTCATACAATTTTCTCGAAACTAAGGTGGTCGTTAATCAATCGATGTTTTGTAATAAAGTAAACGTTCTCTATTTTAATTAAGTTCTTCTGGGCTCCTCATGAGTAATCCTGGTTTTCATCTCAAGTAATCCACTACATCCCTATTCGCTTTTTATTTTCAGTCATTTTCTAGGAAATTGTCTTAAGAAGATTTTGACGTTATATTGACCTTTAATCCTGCCCGTAAATGAAGCAACCGTCTCTGGTTAAAGGCTCCCCCCCCCCAATAATTCTTATTGTTGGTCATCATTGCGATTCCGAGTAGAAGAAGCCTCCGAATTAAATAGTCGTTTAAAGAATAAGAGTCACTAACTTATCGTTTACTTTATTGTGTCCTACTTAAAAAAACCGTAACCTTAATTAGCTCGTTCTTATTTCTATCTCTGCAGTTCCATTAACTTAAAAGATAACGGTGGGCGAGCGTTGGCCACTGCTGTTTATATTTTCGTCCATACTTCGGTGATCAATCACCGTTGTATTTACTGTTATATGACATCGAAGATAGGAAATGGTATCAAGGGGGCAAAGAGGGGGGGTCAAGTGCCTGGCGTGTGTCCGGGTGAGGATCGCGTCAAAGCTCTCGGGTAAGGGTGATATATATCGCACGTAAAGTTGGACAACACTGGATTAATAGAGCCATTCGCATAATCTGGACGTGGCGATCGGGACAAAAAGTTTGCGTGTACACACGCGCTTGTGCATTTGCGAATGCGAATGATCTTGATTGCGTCAAGGGAGACTTTTGAACGTCGTCACGCTGGCGCAATGTCGTCACGACATCGATGAATAATATCCCGGCGTGACATAAGCGGATTCATTATTCACGCACGCGAGATTTTGCATGAAACGCATGTGACACATGTGGCCTAAAGGCCAATTAAAAATTATCGAGCAGCCATAATTACAGCCAGGGTCGTTTGTAATTGTTTTACCATAAAGAACGGTAACGAAATTTTCCAGTGGATGCTTACCCAGCTGAATTAATTGCTGGTGCGAGGGAGGTGCTATCGCTTTAGCGCGGGCAGTAGTACGTCCACGATATGTCAGACGCCGAGTAGTACGAGCAAACGGAACGCCAGTAGTACGAGCTTTAACAGGTCAGCCTATTCATACTCCTAGTCTCTCTTTGTTGTTTATCTCGATTACTGATGATCGATTGTTATTCTCCGTTAACTTTATATACTTTTGCCATTAATTAAGGGGTTACACGTGGTCCAAAAAGTCGAGAAAATTACTTTTTTACAAATTAAATTTTTTGACATCTTTTCTGGCAAATGTTTCTTGTCAATTTTAAAGTGATCGATTGAAAATTCACAGAGTTACAAGCTTTTATATTGACGCGCTTTTATAATCGCGATTTGCATCTTATAAAAATACGGTCTGACCAAAATCGTTCGAACTACTGGAACGCCAGTAGTACGAGCCTTAACAGGTCAGCCTATTCATACTCCTGGTCTCTCTTTGTTGTTTATCTCGATAACTGATGATCGATTGTTATTCTCCGTTAATTTAATATATTTTTGCCATTAATTAAGGGGTTATACATGTTCCAAAAAGTCGAGAAAATTACTTTTTTACAAATTAATTTTTTTTACATGTTTTCTTGTAAATGTTTCTTGTCAATTTCAAGGCGATCGATTGAAAATTCATAGTTACAAGCTTTTATATTGACGTGATTTTATAATCGCGATTTCCATCTTATAAAAAGACGGTCTGACCAAAATCGTTCGAACTACTGGAACGCCAGTAGCACGAACCTTAACAGGTCAGCTTATTCATACTCCTGGTCTCTTTTTGTCATTTATCTCGATTGCTGATAATCGATTGTTCTCTGCTAATTTTATATACTTTTGCCATTAATTAAGGGGTAGGACGTGGTCCAAAAAGTTAATAAAATTACTTTTTTACAAATTAAATTTTTTGATATCTGTTCTTGTAATTGTTTCTCGTCAATTTCAAGGCGATCGATTGAGAATTCACAGAGTTACAAGCTTTTATATTAACGCGATTTTATAATCGCGATTTCCAACTTATAAAAATACGGTCTGACCAAAATCGTTCGTACTACTGCGCGCAAAATTCAACGACTCGAATAGTGGCTTTTCATTTCACGGCGCGTCGTTATTGATTTTGAAAAACGGAAAGCCAGTAGTACGAGCCTTAACAGGTCAGCCTATTTATACTCCTGGTCTCTTTTGTCGTTTATCTCGGTTGCTGATGATCGATATTGTTTTTCTCCGCTAATTTTATGTACTTTTGTCATTAATTAAGGGGTAACACGTGGTCCAAAAAGTCGAGAAAATTATTTTTTTGCAAATTAAATTTTTTGCCATCTTTCCTTGTAAATGTTTCTTGTCAATTTCAAAGCGATCGATTCAAAATTCACAGGGTTACAAGCTTTTATATTGACGCGATTTTAGAATCGCGATTTCCATCTTATAAAAATCCGGTCTGACCAAAATCGTTCGTACTACTGCGCGCAAAATTCAACTACTCGAATAGAGGCTTTTAATTTCACGGCGTGTCCTTATTGATTTTGAAAACCTGTTTGAATCTCATATTTCAATAATCCCTGGCATAAACTCTGAATCAACGATTGGTGAATTAAAAAATAAAAATTTCTTCCAGAAAAACTTGTACGAGTTTCGATGGCTTTGACAACTTTTTACGGACAAAGATCCTCTTAAACCCTCGAACGACATTCGTCGAGGCCCTTCACCTCTTTCACGTCATTATCTCCAGGAATAAGCATAGCTGACAGGAGTTTCCGTTTGACTTCGTGCTCTACTGATTGAGCTTTGATTTCAGTGCCCGAACACTGCGGTTTTGCGCTGGCTGTGAATATATATAGACAGGATAAAGGCACGACGAAGGAAGATGAGATTCAGTGGGGGATGGCATGAGCTGCGGGCTCGTGTGGTTTCTCCTCATTAGCATAACGATCGCTCAAACTCAGAAGGGCGCTCTCCGTACAATTTAGGATATTTTTATCCCGCCCTTATCATTTTTATCAGACATATTATGCAGTTTCGACAAATTTAGTGCACGACGACGTTTCTCGTGAATCAGAGTTTTCCATTCAAACCCGTTCGATATAATGATGATAAAAAAAAGGTCAACAAAAAGGATCGAGATCGCACCCTCATCAAAGTTTATTGTAACTTTAATACTTTATCCATAGAAATTTCTTTCACCGTCCATAGATTTAAATTTAATTTGATAAATTTTATTACTTATATATTTTACTTTTTTAAAAGATATTTCTTCTCCGCAAATGTACTCAGATCCGTGACTGATGGACATTTTGAAATTTATACTGAGAGAAAAAATTACTAGAACCAATGAAATAAAGTTTTGAAGGCAAAAATCATTTTTTTCATTATTTGCCAAAACATATTAGATTGGTTCCCTTATATATTTTCTTGGTTCATTTTTTTCAGTCAATTCCATAAATTTCTGTTTCAATAAATGAATTTACTTGAATTTAACGATATGTTATCAATTATATGTAATATGTTGTTTGAATCAAGAACACATTTTATCATTCAAAACATGCATGTCTCATAATACAGGAAGCACTGAGAAAAAAAATTTGTTGAATCAACAAATTAATTAGTCCAATCAACAGGAAAAATGATTGATTCAATCAAACGCGTGTTTATTAATTGTTGCTAAACATTTTATAAAAAATATATAGCCCTTGCCAAATAATTTGATATGCATAGTTTAGTGACCCCAAAAAGAGATAAATAGAAAAAAAAGACAAATCTGCGCCAATTCTCCGATCTAATTTCTCTGTCCGACCGAGATTCGAACCCTCGACCCTACCTACCATCATACCTATCCTACCTAACTACCTAACACGCTACCTATTACGCTATCGACTACTACTATGCACTTGAAAAAAGTTAGGAGTTATGAAGATTCGAATATAAGAAAACATTTTAAAAACCAGTTTTTTAATTTTTAACAACTTATGTATACTATTAAAGTATACTATAGAAATGATAGTTCTTTGCTTGAAGGAAATAAAAATTTCATCATTTCAAACAAATATTCTATTGGAATAAAATAATGTATTATTTATTTTACTACAGCTTCTTTTCAAATAATCACAATCAATTTTATATCTAATAAATATTGAAAATACTACAGAAATATTTTTAGAAGTAAAATAATTATGAATTTATTGCAAAGAAATAATTTTGTTCGGAAAAAGTAATTCAATATTAATGTCGTTTTTCAGATTCAAATAATCTCATGTTTACGATGCAATAAATCTAATTAATCCAATGAATGCAAATTTATTAAAATCTATTTAAATAAAGATATTTTTAGAAGTAAAATAATGATGAATTTATTGCAAAGAAATAATTTTGTTCGAAAAAAATAATTTCGTATTGAAGTCGTTTTTTAGATCCAAATAATCATCATTTTAGATTCAAATAATCTCATGTTTATGATGCGATCAATGTAATTAATCCAATGAATACAAATTTAATCAAATCTATCATGCATTTAATTGTTACTATTAAATAAGAGTTTAATATAATGGAGTAATAGATTCGTGAAAATATTTTTTTCAATGAAGAGTTATTTTCTTGGTTCAACAAATAAATAATCGAATTAATACTTTCATTTAATAAATAAATTCATGTTCTCAAATTCAGTAATTTTTTCTCTCAGTGCAAAAAACATTAATTTCCGTATTCGTCAAAATTTCCAAAGCTCAACGACAAAACCGCACGCTCGTTGAAATTATTTTAGCATCGATAATCGATTTTACCCCCAGCCGCTCGCTGGAATAAATGACTTTTTCGCAGGATAATTGACGAAAAAAAATCCGATATATTCGTGGTTCGCTCGGATTAATCCGAATTTGAAGAGAGCGAAAAAACCGCCAACCGCAAATGAACAAATTTTTTTTTCCAACCATCCGTAAAGAAAAATTTCGAAATTGCAATTCGAAGGAATAAATAGGAATAAATATTTCAAACCAAGATATAACGAATGAAAATATACTTTTTTAAATTCCATAATTAATAAAATAATATACAAATACATATAATGATCTTGATAAAAACTATAATAATAAATTTTTTTTATGGGATTTTAAGCTCGAAAACTTCGAGAACGGCATTTGTTTGCTGTATTATTTTGGGTTGAATTAAATTTTGTCAAAATGGTCGGTAATTATTTTCCTCTGCGAGATGACGATTCATTCGTTAACTCTGTACGCACGTAATCGGTGGCGAAGGGAAGGGGTGGAAAGGGGAGTGCTTTGCGTGGACGGAATACTTGATCGTGAGAAACCCGCAAAGCGCAATGCTCCAAACTTCATCCCTCCTGGTTTGCCTCTGGCTTTAGCGAGAGACTACTCGTGAAATCCCGAGGGATACGAGACTCTTGGTGCGAGGCGTCTGCGCGGAGGAACGTTGCGAGACGAACATTGGGGTGCAGAAAGGGCGAAGGGGTAGTTTGTCAGAGGTTTCTTGCGGCGAAAGGGATTTCATCCTCACTTATGAACGAGCCAAAGGGTACGAAGTTTCTCCCGTTCCCTAATTTTTTTTTTCTTCAACCCTTATACGCTATAAAACCTAAACCCTCGCGTTTTCGAACTTGGCAACCCCCGACGGTCGCCAAGATTTCTCCAAATTTCTGTCTCGCTTCCTCGTCCTTTGCCATCTCTATTTTCACCTCTTTACTTCACGTCTCGACGATTTACAGACCAACCACGATTTTTTTCAACCCCTTAACTTCTCGAGTCACCACTTTCCGGCGCGAATTCAGAAAATTTCCACCCTGAAGATGCCAGACAGCTTGGAAGTATCCACGAAAAGGGCTTACAACTTGGAAGGGAAATGTGGAAACCTGAAGAATAAGTTCGATACCGGAAATGCGATTTAGGGGAGAATGGGGCACGACGGCCCGCCTAAAATTTTGGTAAACAATTTTTTTTGTTTCTTGTTAAATTATCACAAATTTGTTGTATTGACTCATTTTTAGGTCGACCAGCGATACCTGGGGCATAATGGACCACCCTAAAAAATTAGGTCAGAATTTTTTTTTCTTGAAATTATGATGAATTTAATCCATTCAACAAACAAATTTAATCCATTCACAACATCCATCCGACGATATCCAATCAACAAAAGAATTTAATCCATTCATAACAGACAAACAAAAAACAAATGTGAAAAAAATTTATTTTTAACAAAATTGAAAAATTTCCAAAAGAAAACAAAATGATCTATTATCAAAAATTTTTTGGTTGAATAAAATAGTAGTTGAAAAATAGATATTATTTATTGTTTAACGTTTTTAAATAAATCTATATTTTTTTTAAAGTTAAACAAATGAACAATAACATTAATTATGATGTAAGATAATTATTTAAAAACGTAACAAGAATAAAAATTTTAAATGAACCATTAAATTACGTGAAGAATGTAGTAAATTACTTTTCACAATAATCACAAATATATTTGTCGGAATAATCTTTGTCTATATCTGCACAGAAATCATGAGACCATCTCTTATAATTTTTACACTGAATCCATTATTCCTCAGATTCCTAGTAAAATTTTCGAGTATAATTAAAGTAAATAGCGTAATTAAGATAGAGAAAAATATTTTTAACGTTGGAAACAATTTTTGAAGATACAAAAAATTTTTTAAAATCATTTTTTAGAGGGGGGCCGTCGTGCCCCAGCCGCCCCTATTATAATTGTTTTCTCAATCATTCAATTGTTTGAAGGCATTTTTTTTCTATTTTCCTTCTATATTATGTAAAAAGTTGTCTAAATATTATTCAGGATGCGTGCAAAGAGGAATTTAACAATGATAATAAAAATCGACTTTTCTCGTTTGACATTTTATCACCAGTGGGCGCGATGAAGGTTAAATGTCGTTCGACCCTTTACGTAACGAAAAATTTCCCCGAGGCAGAGTTTTTCATTGCTCCTCTTGGTGTGATAAAATCGGCGCTCTTCAATTTCGTGCGACGTTGAAATCAGACAGAGAGAGAGTGAGAGACGGGGGCGGGGGGGGGGGGGGGGGGGTGAGAAAGATGCGAATATAATGCGCTTCGTGAATGCGGCATTTCTGGCGAATGTCGATTACAGCGCGTCAACGACAGGGGCAAAACTTTGGCCGGGAAAAGGGTGGTTCTGTGACTGGCGGTTGAAATCGCCGAGCAAATAATACAGAAAAAGCGAGAAACCGTACAATCTTCGTTCGATTTTTTTTCTTTTTTTGCTCTCTCTCTCTCTCTTTCATTCAAACGTGATAAAATATCATTGTAAAAATATATCTCACAGTGACAGAGACGCATAGAAAAACTGGGAGCAGCAAAAAGTTAAAATGAGCCTGATAAATCTTAGTGAGATTGGACCGATCGCTTCGATAAATAAATCCATACCGCGACCGATTGGTCTTTTTTTCGTTGCATTTGAATAAAATAAAATAGCAGCGGTTTACTGCCATTTTCTTACTGGAAATCGATTTATTTATTTTTTCAACATACGCGCACCCCCAATGAGTTTTTGCACCCTCAAATTAAAAAAAAAAAAAAAACAAGTCCAAGATCCAATTGACACGATTCAACATGCAAAATGGTGCGATTTAATGCCATTTTACTGGAAATCGATTTATTTATTTTTTCAACATACGCGCACCCTCAATGAGTTTTTGCACCCTTAAATTAAAAAAAAACAAGTCCAAGACCCAATTGACACAATTCAACATGCGAAATGGTGCGGTTTACTGACATTTTCTTAAGGGAAATCGATTTATTTATTTCTCAACATATGCGCACCCCTAACGAGTTTTTGCACCCTTAAATAAAAAAGAAACAAGTCCAAGACCCAATTGACGCGATTCAACATGCAAAATGGTGCGGTTTACTGCCATTTTCTTACTGGAAATCGATTTTTTAATTTGTTTAACATACTCGCACCCCCAATGAGTTTTCGCACCCTTAAATTAAAAAAACAAGTCCAAGACCCAATTGACACGATTCAACATGCAAAATGGTGCGATTTACTGCCATTTTATTTATCGATTTAAAAATAAATCGATGTATTTATTTTTTTAACATACGCGCACCCCCGATGAGTTTTTGCACCCCTAAATAAAAAAAACAAGTCCATGACCCAATTGACACGATTCAACATACAAAATGGTGCGGTTTACTGTCATTTTCTTACTGGAAATCCATTTATTTATTTTTTTAACATACGCGCACCCCCAATGAGTTTCTGCACCCTTAAATTAAAAAAACAAGTCCAAGACCCAATTGACATGATTCAACATGCAAAATGGTGCGATCTACTCCCATTTTATTAAGGGAAATCGATTTTTTTTAAAAACTCATATACCCGCAACGCAGGAATTTCTTGCAGGGTTGCGCGTAAAGTTGGCGTGAAACTGGGAACTTATGGAGGCAACGAGTCGCAGCGGTAGCGGGAAAATGCACATGACAGGACGGGTGTATATGTGGATTTTCTGGAACGACGAGAGAGGTCGTATTCGACTCTATAATAAATATGTAAACAGGATTACTCGGTTCTGCAAACGGGACGCGGTGTAGGTACGTATGCAAATGGAAGGCAAGAACGCCAGAGAAGGAGAGAGATGGGGTTCTTCTGTTAGGGGTGGATTGCGTATAAGCGTGAGAAAATGTGAACTCGAAGCTCCCACCTATATGTACGCCCATCCCGCAGAGTTCTTCTCTGCAGTCTACGAGACATATACGTGTATATTCATATACATATGGGGCATTCCATACCAATTCGATTTGGGTCTGACCCTCGACCCCTCAAATCTGGTTCCCGATTTTTCCTATCATTACTCTCACTCTATCAAGCAATTCCAATTCTTTTAAGATTTTTCAAAATAAATTTGACCGCGTCATGAATTTTTGAATTTTTTTTTTCAACACCTCGATCGACGTAATCGAAAAATCTGAAAAAATTCCCGTATATAATACGTAAATATAGTACGTATTAAGCATACAAAATTTCGAGCAATAGTCTACAGTAAATTGACCTCTGCTTCTTATTTTTTTCATTTTTTTTTTGCTCAAAAAGCTAAAAAACTTGGTTGAAGCCAAAGCCCAGACATTATGAATTTTACACCAACATTTTTTATATCTGGCACTGTATTTTTGAGAATTTTTTCAGATTTATCGATTACGGCCATCGAGATGTTCAAAAAAAAATTCAAAAACTCATGACGCGCTCAAATTTATTTTGAAAAATCTGAAAAAAATTGTAATTGCTTGATAGAGTGAGAGTAATGATAGGAAAAATCGGGAACCAGATTTGAGGGGTCAAGGGTCAGACCCAGATCGAATTGGTATGGAATGCCCCATATATATACTATGTACACATACATACACGTTATAAATAAATCTACGTTAAAATAAATCCTTATACCGAGTGCAAAAACCGCTTCCCCCTCTACGAGAAAGAGAGAGAGAGAAAGGGATAAAGTTATATGTGCGACGCGGAGAGAATCCTGCTATATGTAAATGAATTTGGACGCGCGTCCGCCAGCGCGAAATACACATTTCTGTATATATACATTTTCACGCAAATTTTGTATGCGCTATGCTCCATACATACAACACGCTGTTCCCGTATAAATTTGTACAAAAGAAATGAAAAATTTTCACTTACATTTAGCCTCATTCAAGTGCATATTTGAACCTAAAATTTTCCGCTCTTTCGATCGCCGATGTCAAAAAAGGGGGTTTCCATTTGAAAAAAAAGTTGACCTTGAAATAACCTTGAAGGTGATCGTCAAGGTCAAAACCAAGGTCACCATTAAATTCCTCGCTAAAAGTTACTATAAAAATGACCTTGAGCTTTTGGAAAAATATCGTAGCTGAGGAAATATTCAGCCGTCCCGTTACTTATGTGACACCCTGTATATATTCATATTATAATATATATATATATATATATATATATATATATATATATATATCGTCTTTGTTGCCGCAGTATTGAAGAAACGAGGCATTCCCATCGTCAAAGTCCGCTGAATTATCTCACGAAAGTTGAGAAACAGGACTTCCACAAGGTTTAGGGCCCGTAACTCCCCATAACTAAAGTTCGGGGCGCTTGATCTCTCCAAAGTAAAGTGATCGGATTCCCGTAAGTAAAGCTCAACGCGGCGAGAGGATAAGCCAGAGGGAAGTGTGTTGCAGTATATATTTTGGAATTGAGTTCCAATGGGGAATCCCCGAAGATGTGAAAGGGGAATCCCCGAAGATATGAGAAGGGGAATCCCCGAGACAAGGCTCAAGCTCCGCCCACTCGTCTAAGCGCGGTCAAATTTAAAGCCAGAATAGAGATAGAATTCCTGACACATTTTTTTCGACCAGAGCTTGATGAAATAAAAAAAATAGTTGGGTTGAAAAGTAGAAAAATTGAATGTGTTGAAAAAGTTTGGAGGTTATGTTGACCTTTATGTCCCTTTTAAGTCGAGGCGAGGACAATCAATGGGACATCCCTAAGTATATCTTATGGGGAATCCCCAAGAATATTCCTACGAGGAATAGCCAACAATTTCCGAATGTTATCTTGATTCGTAAGAATATTTTCCAGACGCGACTCTCAAAAGCGGGTTAGAGTCAACTCCTCGACTTAGAGTCAACTCTTTAGGGTCGCATTGACCTTGAATGATCCATATACATGTACAGAGCATGCCGTCCAAAAGTTTACAAACAAAGAGAACATATTCACCTTCATTTTGCTTTTTCAAAAAAAAAAAATTCGAGTTTTTTTGAACACAGATCTTTGAAACATGGTCGGTTTTTGGCTTTTTTATTGGTGTTGAAATTTGGTGCACGACCGATGAAAATTTTTCTAACTGTTTTTCGTATGAAAAACTTATGGGGGGGAAGTATAAGCTTCAACTTCGTTCTTTTTAAAGTTTCGTGCGATTTTTTTTGAAAAAATATTAAATTTTTCGCAAAAACCGACCATATTTATAAAATGCAGTGTAACTCTAAACCTACTGTGTTTTCGTGAAATCACTAAGAGGGTAAAAAGTTGCATACAACCATTTTGGATTCAATGGAATTTTTTCGGAATTTGTTCGAAAATTTTTTTTTTCGAAAATTTTTCCTGCCAACGAGATAATTTTTTTTATCTAAAACAATCGGGTCTGTTACCTCATCTACACGATTTTTTCATCGAAAAACTTCATTCACGCGGCTTTTTTATCGAAAAACCTGTGTAGATGAGGTTAGAGACCCGATTGTTTAAGATAAAAGAATATCTCGTTGGCAGGAAAAATTTGCAAAAAAAAAATTGAAAACAAATTCTGAAAAAATTTCATTAAATGCAAAATAATTCTATCGAACTTTTTACCCTCCTAGTTATTTCACGAAAACCCCGTAGTTTTAGAGTTACGCTACATTTTATAAATATGGTCATTTTTGGCAAAAATTGAATCGTAAGAAACTTTTTTAAAAATGAAATTGAAGCTTATACTCTCCCCCACAAGTTTTTCATGCCAGAAATAGTTATGAAAAAATTTTCATGGGTCGTGCGCCAAAATTTCAACATAAAAAAAAAGCCCAAAAACAATCATGTTTCAAAGGGCGTACCGGGTTAAAAAAAAACCCATATTTTTTTTTTTTTAAGCGAAATGAAGCTGAATGTGACTCTTTTGGAATGCCGCTTGTTAAATTGAAATATTTTCATTTTTACAAGAGTGTAATGAAACTTTTTGTGAGGCGCAGAATAGGAGCGAGTGTTTCCAAACTTTTGCACGGCCCCTCTATTATAGCTGCGCCTTCTGTGTACGTATCTTCGGTTCTTGCGAACCAACTCCGCGCAGCTTTGCCATATCCTCGATGAAAGTAGGACATATGGATTATATATACCAAGCAGAAATTTATTTGCCCGAACGAATCGTGAGACATTCCAATCCACTGTAGTCGCATGGATAAATTCGAAAGGAGCTTTTGAAAATCCTTCTTTTTCCCGCCATTTTTCCAATCCATTTTTCCTTCGAGCAGGGTGCATAAGATTTTTTTAAAATTAATTTTGCAGCCATCAAATTTCCTATAGATTTGAGCAATCGATGCAAAAATACTTTCAATATTGATTTTTTTAAATAAAAATGACCGAAAATTTGAATTTTCCTGGAAAATCTATTTGATTCAGCTTCCCTTATTTAGACTAGCAGCAGTATTTGTATTTGTGGAATGCAGAACCCACGGACAATATATATATATATATATATATATGTATATATTTACGCGGGTATTCCGTGTAGTATTGACTCTCATCGTTGTCGCGGAGTAAAATTTACAGTCAACCGCGAAAAGGCACGTACTCTACTTGCGGTTTCACCCTCCTTCGTCTTCTCGACGATATACGTGCGACTTTTACCACGCCGAATCCATAAATACATTATACGAAGGATTCTCCGTCAATTCAGCCACTTTTTTTTCGACCATCTCAGGTCTGCTCCATAATTGGTTTTATCAAAGTACTACTAAAAGGCATTCCATGTGAATTTTTTCAGATTTTTTAATACAACCTTTTATAAAATGCCGTTTTTTTCCAAATGATTATATCTCGGAAACTTGAAGTAACTGAAAAAAAAATGTCTGTACATAAAAGTTGTAGTTTTGTGTTAGCTTCCAAGTCGTCCGCTCGAAAGCTAACACAAAACTACAACTTTGATGTGCAGACATTTTTTTTTCAGTTACTTCAAGTTTCCGAGATATATTCATTTGGAAAAAAACGGCATTTTATAAAATGTTGTATTAAAAAATCTGAAAAAATTCACATGGAATGCCTTTTAGTAGTACTTTGATATAATCAATTATGGGGCAGATCTGAGATGGTCGAAAAAAAGTGGCTGAATTGACGGAGAATCCCTCATATATAGGTAGGCATACACGTATATATGTTATATGCTCTCGCTGTTAAGCTCACACTTCCGAGCTCATTGATTTTCAATCGTAGAAACGCAGTTTCCTTATTCCTCCCTCGCTTTTCCTTCGGGATTCCCTCACTCTCGTTTCTATTTTACCCTGGTTGAGCTTTCACACCCTCTTTTTTTGTTCTCCTTTAAATCTTTATTTTACGAACTGACTGGCCGCAGAGCAGTCGTTTCACATTTACCCATATCGAAGTCTAAAACAATAAAAACTTTGCACCCTTGCATCCGTGCATCCCCTTCTTTATCACACGAATCTTGGATATTTTATTATCCGACTCCTGATATCGGAGCTTTTATGAGAATAAATTAATATTGTGCCGTGCCATAAAACGGAAGAATGAAAAAAAAATGTTAACAATTTTGTGATTAACAATTTACCATTTTTAATTGTTATAAAACAAATTTTTGGAAAATTGTCTATCGAGGAAATTATTGGAAAATAACATCGGAGCTTTTATGAGAATGAATTAATAATACGCCGTGCCATGGAACAGAAGAATTAAAAAAAAAAATTAACGATTTTTGTTTAACAATTTACCATTGTTAATTGTTGGAAAATAATATCGGAATTTTTATGAGAATCATTAATATTATGCCGTGCCATGGAATAGAAGAATAAAAAAAAAAATTTAACGATTTTTGTTTAACCATTTACCATTGTTAATTGTTATAAAATAAATTTTTGAAAAATTGTCTATCGAGGAAATTATTGGAAAATAATATCGGAGCTTTTATGAAAATAAATTAATATTATGCCTTGCCATAGAACGGAAGTATAAAAAAAAATGTTAAACAATTTTTCATTAACAATTTACCATTGTTAATTGTTAAAAAATAAATTTTTGGAAAAACGTCGGTCGAGGAAATTATTGTAAAATAATATCAGACCTTTCATAAGAATAAATTAATATTATGCCGTACCATAGAATGGAAGGATAAAAAAAAATGTAACAATTTTTTTTAACAATTTACCATTATTAATTGTTAAAAAATAAATTTTTGGAAAATTCTTTATCGACGAAATTATTGGAAAATACTGTTCAAAGATTTTGTTAAGTATAAAATAGATTTTCCAGTCATAATTTGGATTAAGACAGTGCAAAATATTATTTTTTTTTCAAGAAATATTATTCTATTAGCACGTTAAAATAAAAATCATAACTTTTCGATATTATTACAGTCCGGGACCATTATGAATCGATTTATCGATAAAAGATATGTATAAGCTGCTTTTGCTTTACGCGGATGCCACATCTGCGCCCCTTGAATGGTTTATACAGTGAGAGTAGGATATTTGATCCTGATGCTACAGTAAGGGATGTCGGATTTATATGCGGCTTTACTACTTGCTTGGAGCTATGAGCTCGAGTCGAGAGGTTAAAGCCCTCTGGGCTTATAAAGCATCGGTATAAGATAGAAATAAAAATGTCTGCAGAGATAATAATTTCTCATTACACGAGAGACTCCCTGATAAATTATTTTATAAATCACACCTATTGATCGTTCAATTAAAGACAAGGATCGAAAACACTGAATCAGGAAAAAATAAATTTATCATAATATTTCAATGAATTAATTTTTTTTTTAAGTCGAAATTAATTAAAAATCAACAAAATTCGTCGATCTCACTTCGTTGCTAATCTCGTATTGAGTAAACGGATATTTCAATCTAAATGGAAATGGAAAATTATGCGAAAATTATTGAAAATGTGCAAATTCAATGAGCGAAAAATTGGCAAAACATATTTATTATTCATTCATTTGTAGAAAAGAAATAGGCAATACTAAATCAGGATAATTTTAATTTATCATAATTGGTAAATCAATCGCATTAATCGATTATCCTGACATAAATATATTCAAAGAAAATTTTCTTTTAAAATAAATTCAAAATTCATCAAATTCGGTTTTGTTGTTTTTTAAAAATTATTAAAAATGTGCAAGTTTCCAGAATAAAGAAATCGAAAAACATATTCAAGTTTTCAATAAACAAGATCGTACACTGAGAGAAAAAATTATTAGAACCAATGAAATAAAGTTTTGAAGGCAAAACATAATTTTTTTCATTATTTGCCAAAACATATTAGATTGCTTCCCTTATATATTTACTTGGTACATTTTTTTCAGTCAATTCCATAAATTTCCGTTTTAATAAACGAATTTACTTCAATCTAACAATATGTAATCAATTGTATGTAATATGTTGTTTCAATCAAGAACACATTTTATCATTCAAAACATGCATGTCGTTTAATACAGGAAGCACTGAAAAAAAAAATTGGTGAATTAAAAAATTAATTAGTCCAATCAACAGGAAAAATGATTGATTCAATCAAATGCGTATTTATTAATTGTTGCTAAGCATTTTATAAAAAATATATAGTCCTTGCCAAATAATTTAATATGCATAGTTCAGTGACCCCAAAAAGAGATAAATAGAAAAAAAGACAAATCTGCGCCAATTCTCCGATCTCATTTCTCTGTCCAACCGAAATTCGAACCCTCGACCCTACCTACCATCATACTTATCCTACCTAATGATCTAACACGCTACCTATTATGCTATCGACTACTACTATGCACTTGAAAAAAGTTAGGAGTTATGAAGATTCGAATATAAGAAAACACTTAAAAAACCAGTTTTTTAATTTTTAACAACTTATGTATACTATTAAAGTATACTATAGAAATTATAGTTCTTTGCTTGAAGGGAATAAAAATTGCATCATTCCAAACAAATATTCTATTGGAATAAAATAATGTGTTATTTATTTTACTACAGCTTCTTTTCAAATAATCACAATCAATTTTATATCTAATAAATATTGAAAATACCACAGAAATATTTTTAGAAGTAAAATAATGATGAATTCATTGCAAAGAAATAATTTTGTTCGAAGAAAAAAATTTCGTATTGAAGTCATTTTTTAGATCGAAATAATCTCATGTTTATGATGCCATAAATAATTTTCTTCAAAAAAAATAATTTCGTATTGAAGTCGTTTTTTAGATTCAAATGATCATCATTTTAGATTAAAATAATCTGATGTTTATGATGCGATAAATGTAATTAATCTAATGAACACAAATTCAATCAAATCTATTTAAATAAAAATATTTTTTGAAGTAAAATAATAATGACTTTATTGCAAGAAAATAATTTTTTCGAAAAAAATAATTTTTTATTGAATTCGTTTTTTAGATTCAAATAATCTCATGTTTATGTTGCGATGAATGTAATCAATCCAATGAATACAAATTTAATCAAATCTATCATTGTTACTATTAAATAAGAGTTTAATATAATGGAGTAATACATAGATTCATGAAAATATTTTTTTAAATGAAGAGTGATTTTTTTGGTTCAACAAATAAATAATCGAATTAATACTTTCATTTAATAAATAAATTCATGTTCTCAAATTCGGTAATTTTTTTTCTCAGTGTATATTCTCTTATTCTAAAAAATGTTAGAGTCAGCGTTAATTCTAAATGAAAGAAATTTTTTATCGTCATTATTTTTGATTATTCGTTCGGAAAATCACATTCAATGGTTTCGCAAACAAATTTTGCGCATCGTCTGTGATTAAATTTTTCGCAAGATCGATTCCACGTGGAATATAATATACGTCGGAGCTGTTTACAGCTCCGAGCATTTTTGTTTTCGTTATTTTATTTTTGTGTTTGTGTTTTTTCGCCTCTAATTATTATTTCATATCCTCTCGTGAGAGGGTTTCCGCTCCCGTGGACCTCTCTGCATTCCCCATTCCCGAAGAGCCACCCGAGTATACATCCCAGTGAGAGCCTCCTTCAGGCATAAAATTATGCATAATTTCTGGATGGCTCTCCAGAGAAAGAGAGAGAGAGAGAGGGGAAACAAAAAGTGAGATGAAGGGTGCGTGAAAAAAGTGGAGAAAAAAAAGCGAGAAGGAAAGACGGATGAAAGAAGCACGAAAAGGCCGTGGATGAAACAGAGGAAAAAGGGGGATGAAATGAAAAAAGTGAATTAAAGGGATATAACCTACAAGACGGTCGTCGGTTTTTAGATCGAGAAGACTTGTAAGTGGAATCGAGTGTACTAGGATCGAAAATTAAAAAAAAATTATTAATGCTTTGTACAAATAAACAACGATATTGATTTGATTATAACAGATAATTATTACCAAGATAAATCATGAATAATCAAAATGATCTGAATTAATAAAGGGAAAAAAAAATCAATGAAAAATTCTTCAAGATAATCGAAGTAATATGGAATTGAATTTTCATGAAAATGAGAAAATAAATAGAATAGTTATGGGTTATTTTATGTCAAATTGACCGAGAGTTGGAATCGACCCCTTTCAATTTCGATGAAATTTGGTCAGAAGTTTTTGTTTTTAATAAAACGAAGTTCTACCAGAGGAATACAAATTTTTGTTTTTTTTCGAAAGTCATAGATTCAAAATTTCACAATTTTGTAAATCTTTCAAGTTTATTTTCTAAATATCTCGGAAACTCTTATAGTTACGAAAAAATCGTTCTACGTTCGTTTCGAATAGTATACTTGTCGCAACCAAAAAAAAATATTCCGAAATTTTTTTTTGAAAAATGATGAATTTGGAGAATTTTGAATTTTCAATAATCGTGAAAATCCACTTTCAACATTAAATTTTTGGTTCCATTTTTTTTTATATAATACCTTGTACTGATACTAAAAGATCCAGAATTTTTCAGAAAGGTGGTTTTTGTTTTTTCAAAAATATGAATTTTTGAATTTTTCAAAAACGTGTAAATCCACGATCAAACTTTTTTTTTTACCTCTCTGTTACGTAAAGTTGAACAATCATGAAGTTTTGTAATTTCGAGCAGTAAAAAAAAAGTAAAAGTAACAGTATTTTGGTCAAAAAAAAAAAAAAAAATTTTATCAAAATTGAAAAATTTATATTTTTGAAACAAAAAATAACCATCCTGAAATTTTCAGGATCTTTTAAGATCAGTACAAGGTATTGTATAAAAAAAATTGAACCAAAAACTTCATGTTGATCTTGGATTATGTGATTTTTAAAAATTCAAAAAATTCATATTTGTTGAGAAAACAAAAAACACCTTTCCGAAAATTCCCGGATCAGTACAAGGTATTATATAAAAAAATTGAACCAAAAATTTAATGTTGAAAATGTATTTTCACGATTTTTAAAAATTCAAAATTCTCCAAATTCATCATTAGTCAACAAAAATTTTCGGAATATTTTTTTTTCGTAGCCACAATCATACTCTTCAAGACGAACCCTGAACAATTTTTTCGTAACAATAACAGTTTTTGAGGTGTTATAAAATAAACTTGATAGATTTAAAAAATTGTGAAAATTTGAACATTACATAACTTTCGAAAAAAAATGTTAATTTTTTTCCTTTGGTAGAACTTCGTTTTATTAAAAACAAAAACTTGTCGATTGGTCGATTTGACGTGAAATGAACCTTATATTGATTAAGGATATAACAAAAAATGCAAAATTAACGAATTATTTTCAAGCATCGGGTGTATCCCCTTAATGACGGCGAGGGGATGATGAAGGAGAGCACTAGTGGGTTTCATTAAGGCATGAGCCATCGTTCTTAATTATTCATTCGGGCAACGTGACGCGGCACTGTAGATGGCGCGCCGTATGGAGGTTATGTAAAGGTTGGAGAGTTGAATGAGGAAAGGGTAAAATAAAGATATAGGTTTTATCGGGGGTGGGTGGATGAGCGGAAGGGCGGTTTTAGGTTCTCTGTATGCGAGCACAAGACGCTTTTGCCGCTGTGCCACAGGCAGAGAGTCATTAATCTTCGGCAGGCTCCCCTCATTCCTTCCTCCATCCATTTTCAACCCCTAACTCTTTAACCCCCTCGGCAAATACAAACCAACCACCCCCAATTCGCGAAGCAACCCTTACGAGAGTTTCTCAAGGTTCTCCAAGACTCCTCTTTGAATTTCGGTGCAAATATTCCTCCCGAGACCCACGAGAACGACAAAATCTTCGAGCCTCTCTCGTTCTTTTGGCGTAAAAAACATGGCCGCTGCGATGAAATACAGAAATGGATTTTTTTTCCCAATTCTCATATCTTCTGTAAATTAGAGTTTGAATTTCCCAAATTGTTTAACAACTAAAAAAGATGCAAAGTTTTTAAACAATTCAAATTCGTCGCCATTTTGTGAATAATCAAAGAAAAATAAAATTTTCAGATAATATCTATGAGGTATTCCCGCTCAACGGGACCCTCTTTTAGGCCGACCTCTTTCGATTTTCTTGAAACTCGAGTATGTTTTAGTGTTGCCTAAAAGCATATTGTACACCAATTTTCAGATCTCTAACTATAATACTCTTTCGAATACACCAAAAGTTATATTTCAAACGTTTTGCGTAATCAGCGCTTCGAAAAAAATTCTTTAACAATAGCTTTCGATCGGAAATTTCCTGCGCTTTTCGAAAAAAATATCGGCGATTTCGAAAAAAAACGAATTCATTTAAATTTCGGCCAAAAACCGAAAAAAATGATTTACACAAAAAAAGAGCATAATTTAATTCAGCGGGACAATTTTTTTCATGTTTTGTATATATCTGAGAAGTCACGATATAAATTTCAAGTTGGAACTCGCATCCGTTTACTAATGCCAAGTCTTTTAGTAGTATAAAAATTCTTAAATATTGTGTTTTTCGTATTAAACAGTTCTCTGATATATTATATAGTTTTTTCAACGAATTTCGAATTTTTAAAATTTATTAAATTCAAAATAAAATAAATTTGATTTAATCAATTTAATTTAATAAATGGAATAAATTCGATTATTTAATAAATTTAATTAATTTACTAAATTCAAAATTCGTTAAAAAAACGCTATATAATATATCAGAGAACTGTTGAATACGAAAAACGCGATATTTAAGAATTTCTATCCTACTAAAAGACTTGGCATTGGTAAACGGATGCGAGTTCCAACTTGAAATTTATATCGTGACTTCTCAGATATATAAAAAACATGAAAAAAATTGTCCCGCTGAATTAAATTATGCTCTTTTTTTGTAAATCAACCTTTTCGGTTTTTGGCCGAAATTGAAATGAATTCGTTTTTTTCGGAATCGCTAATATTTTTTTCGAAAAGCGCAGGAAATTTCCGATCGAAAGCTATTGTTAAAGAATTTTTTCGATTTTATTTCGCGCCGTGCCAAAGCTCCGAAGCGCTGAATACGCGAAAAGTTTGAAATATAACTTTTGGTGTATTCCAAAGAGTATTATAGTTAGGGATCTGAAAATTGGTGCACAATATACTTTCAGGCAACACTAAAACCTACTCGAGTTTCGAGAAAATCGAAAGAGGTCGGCCTAAAAGGGGGTCCCGTTGAGCGGGAATACCTCATAGATATCTGAATACCTCCTATATTTCGGTTAGTTTTAAAGGTTTTTTATCGAGAATTGTTATGAAAAAAGTTGAATATTTACTTGATGGAATAACGATAATCCGATTTTTTGATAATTAGTTGTGTCTGAGAAAAAAATTCTCAAACATATTTTTTTACCCCTCAGATTGGCTTTGCCCCTTAAATTGATTTTCCGGCAATTTCAACGAAACTTTTTATACAGCATTCTTTTATCTATTTGTTTTGTTAAAAAATATTTCGAAAATTCCGGGCTCATGAATTTTCTACCTGGACTTTTGGGAATTTTTTTTGTAACACTCTCGCTCTCGTGAATCTCGTAAATTCGACGAGAGAAGAGTAATGGAAAAAAACAACATCGAGTGAATTAAATATAAGCCTGGCAATTTTTACCCGCGCAACGAAATATGGTTCCATAAGGAATGTCGCGCAGACTCCACGGAAATATATATATATATAGATATGCAGGTGCACGTCTACTATATGAAACCGTTTTACACATGGAATATGCATGAATTTTCTCGTATAACGTACGATTTTTCATTCAAACAAATGTTTCATCCGCACGTGGTGAAAAATTCACTCGAGATTTCCTCCTGTCGGAACTCACGACCGAAATATTCGCGCAAAAATATCCTGAAATATAACTTTTACTTCAACTTTCAATCAACATTTTTCATATTTCCATTTGCTAGAAAAATATCGACACTGATATTATTATATTACCGTTTCATCTTCGATGATCGATTTAAAAAATGACACATTTCGAGAGGCTGACACTTGACCCGGCTTTTAATTTATTTAATTTACTTTTTTTTCCTCGCTGAAGAAGATTTATTTTCCTTAAACTTTTTGAATTAAGGAGTTGGAATTTTTCACATAAGCTAAGCTTATTTTTCAAATCGTTTTCATTAATTAGAAATTTTGTAAAAATCACTTAAGGTCTACTTTAGAAGGCTCAAAAAATAGCAAATTTTTTAATTTTTTTTTGTCAGCCCCTTTATCAGATATGGCTATAAAATTGTTTTTACAACATTGTTTCATCCTTCGAGAATACAAAAATGAAAATTTATTTTTTATTTTTATTCTATGAATAATTTATAGAAGGCGCTAAAGTCAGCAAGTTTGAAACATAAAAATAAAAAAGCATTTTAAAGAGGAAGGTTTCTTACACCACAATTTACCACCGTTAATGAAAAATCGATTTAGAAAAAATGGCGGATGTTTGAAGTGAAAAGAAAAATTTATTTTTTCATAATTTATTTCAAACATCCGCCATTTTTTTTTTAAATCGATTTTCCATCAACGGTGGTAGATTATTGTGTAAGAAACCTTCCTCTTTAAAATGTTTTTTAATTTTTTTGTTCCAAAATCCCAATCCTGAGATCAACTGTCGATATTTTCGGACTTTAGCGTCTTCTATAAATTATTCAAAAAATCAAAATAAAAAATAATTTTTTTTTTGTATTTTCGAAGGATGAAACAATGTTGTAAAAACAGTTTTATAGCCATATCTGATCGAGGAGCTGAGAAAAACAATCTCAAAAATTTCCTTTTTAGCCTCCTAAATTTACTATCCCAATATTTTTTGGTATAAAAAAATTACAACTGGAAAAATTTGGGTCTAAAAATTCAGAATAATTCAGAGAAGGTCTATTTTCACGCAGGGCTGCAAAAAATATAAAAAATACATATTTCTGCAAAGAAAAACTCGTTCACAAAGCCATAAAATTGTAACAACTTTATGATCATTTTTTTTTTTAATAAAAAGAAACTCGCTCTGAAGAAGGAGTGTGTTTGCGACGATGAATTTAAGAGTTTGAATTTCGAATGTGAATTTAATGGGCAGTGCGAAAGTAGACGGAACAGGATCGAAGTTTGGAAAAGCGAATGAAAAAAAAACAACGATATGGCAGAAAATGCGATACATCATCGTACCCATGACATTTATAGCTCTTCGCTTTTTTTTGTACCCCGGTATTTTTCACCCCAAACCTCACAGCTCCGTCATCCCTCGCCGTTATTATATAAACATGCATATCCTTTCTCAAGATCCTTCGAGCGGTTTGCCGATTCTTCGAACGGCAAAAGCGTCACACATATATATATATATATACATATATGGGTTATTCCATGTCAAATCGACCACTTTTGAACCCGCTCCCTTTCGATTTGGCTGAATTTTTTTTTTCCTTTTCTAGCCAATTAAAAACATTCTTCAGGAAATTTTCAAATTTTGTTAACCAACCCAAAATTTTTTTTTTCAAATAGCTATAATTTCTTCAAAAGTTAAATAATTGGGACGTTTGTTTCAAAATTTTCGTCTTTAAATGTACTTTCCGAAAAAAAAATTAGATTCTAATATCTTAAAATTTTGTTGTATTTTTTTTCGGAAAGTACATTTAAAAACGGAAATTTTGAAAAAAAAAATACGTCCCAATTAGTCAATTTTTAAAAAAGTTCTAGCTATTTGAAGAAAAAAGTTTTTTTTTTGAGTTTTGGTAAAAAAAAATTTCCTAAAAAATGTTTTTAAAGGGGTAGAAAAGGAAAACAAAATTTCAGCCCAATCGAAAGGGCCCGGGCTTAAAAGTGGTTGATTTGACATGGAATGCCCCAAATATATGAGTATAGCCAAGGAAAATCGTCGAGAGTGGCTTTTCATTCTTATTTCGCCTACTCTCACAATTTCCATAAAGCGATATTCGAGATCGCTTCGAGGCGTCACCACGCACTTACGATTTTTCCTTTCGACTTTTTACACTGTCATTGTTATTATTATTATCATCATTGTATGAAATAAAATATATTACCTAGACACGGAGGATACAAAAGCCTCGGTGTAAAAAAGTGCAAAAGATATCCTTTGTTTTTTTTTTTGCTTTTCTATCGCCATTTGCTTTATCCGAGGAGAATTTTGGGCACGATTTTTATTTCGAGTCACAATATATAAAATTTAGCAATTTTTTTATTCAGGGTGAAAATAGAAGAGAGCGATAACAAAAGAATGAAGAGGATGATAGAAAAACAGCAAGAAACTTTTTTATTCGTGTGAAACAACGAAGGAAAACATTTAGAACGAATTATAATCGACGTAGATTGGAAATATAAAATTAACATTCATAATGTACTGGGCAAATTTCAAAATGCTGTTTGATTGATTATTATCATTAGCGAGGCAAACGTTTGCCTTTATCGATACGCGATATTGACAATTGATACGAGTTGATTGCGCGAAATTGGATAATGCACATTGTGCATTGATCCGGAATGAAAATTAACTTTGCCGCATTCGTAATTACCAGTGGATAATCGATTGGATACAGATATATTATATAATATAAGATAATTATATAGTATATTATATTATATGATGTAGAGGAAGGAGGGGCAAAATGGAACCCACCCTAAAGTTTTTTTTTCGTAAATTCAAGTAAACGAGAAAAAACGTTGAAAAAACGATTCACATCAACTTAATATCCGAAATATTTGGTCCAAACTCCTTCGCATATTGTTACCATTAAATTTTAATCGCAGTTTCATTATCTAATAATATAAATGATCTAATTATTATATTATATTATTATCCAATATATAAATTATTATGAAAATTGCCTCATTTTTTTATTTTTAAAATTGTCAATTTTTTAAGATAATTTTTTACGGTGTCCATTTTGCCCCCACTTCTCATATATAACATGATATAATATAATATAAGGGTTATTAAATAAATATTGAGAGCCTTTTGCATCAAAGATGAATATGCGTCTTAGGGTTAATAGAAAATTTTGAAAACTGTTGGCTACCCTCAAAAATCAATGATATCGTTGAAATAAAGGGGTCAGTGCAACGATCCGATTTTTTGCAAATATGTAGAGGGCGCGCGGGACGTTGAAAAACGCCATTTTTAGCATTAAATTCACTTTATCAGTGATGAACGGAAACAAATAATTTAAATCTGTTGTACTAATATTGGTCACTAATTTTTATTGAATAAATAATGTTTTGGTTGAGGATTCAGTCAACCATTTGTTTCCTCGCATGCATTAGAGTTTCAACTACACGGTCTGATACGGTATATTGTTAAATAGCTTTTATTTATTTTTTTAATAAAAAGGGCAAGTATCCGTATAGAAAAGGATAGTCGCCCCAAAGTTCATTTCCGGTTAGTTGCCCTAACGGCAATATGACAAAAACCCAGGCGCAGTCCTTGCTAGACCGAAGTTAGTTTAGCACTAGCGTTTAAAGAACTAGATAAGAAAGAAAAACTGTTAATTAAAGGTATATTTAAAAAAATAATGAAATTATTAATTATAAAATAATAAAATTGATAATAAAATATTCAAATAAAAAAATAAAATTTACTCAAAAACAACATTAATTCGGTTTACAAAAATAGTGCACAATGAAAGATTAAAGACCAATGTTTTAATATACACGAAGCATATTGTCAGTGGATACTTAATTTTTAAGTAATAGAGCTTTTTCCTCAAGTGTGGCAACTATCCGGCTTTTACCCTAACCACAAACGTTCCGTTAAATGGAGGAAACACGAGTCGGTTCCCATATATCATCTGTGTTTCTATAAACGTCAGGAAAATCTGATACTTAATTTTCACATCAGCCCGGGCTCAAAATGTCCCATTTTTCTCCGTTCTCGTGGCGAATATAGCTTCGCGTGTGTCGTACGGATTTGCTCTGCAGTGGAAATGGTCGAAAGCGTGGGACAGGTCAAAGAGGAAGCGGAAGGGGCGACGAGGGGATGAAAAGTAAAGGGGGGACGAAAACAGTAGAAACGGGAACAATTGAAATACAGTAGCACGGTACGACTGTTCGTGAGGGGGAAATCTAAGAAAAGATCGAGAAAAAGAGCAAGAAAGAGAGTAGCTTAAAGAAATAAGAAACGTGAGAGAAAGACAAAAAGATTTTCCGGGACTTTTACTGGCTTTCGGGCGTTCCATTATTCTCTCATAGCGCAGTGTCTGCCACTGGAAAACTGGTACAGAAAATGTACAGTTCCTCTCCTCGAAACCCCTGAAGATCAATACCCGATAGAGAGGAGCCCCACAGAGAGAAAAAGAGAGAGAGAGAGAGAGAGAGAGAGAGAGAGAGAGAGAGAGAGAAAAGCCGTGAGAGTGGACGCAGAAATCGTTTACGTCGCTTTCTACTTCCGGACGTCTCTTTTTTAATGCATAAATCTTTCTTTTCATTTTGCGATCTCTCTGCATCGAAGGGACTCCTTTTAAGGCGGTATTCTGGTCTAGAGAACCTAAATTTTGCGCGTTTTGTCGAGCTCGATAAAAAAAATATAGATTCAACATTACTTTTTTACAACATATTTATTAATATTTTGACAATAAATAAATTTTTGAGAAAAAGAGTTAAAATTAAATAAGTTATAAGCTGGTAAAGTTGGGGCTAAAAAGGGGGTGGACACGATTGCAACCTTTCTAGTGACCTAATACAAAATTTAAAAAAAAATTCTTTGTTAGTAAAAATGTTATAGCCCCTACCTCAGAGAAAACGGGGAAAAAAAATTTCACAAAATGGCGGCAAGTAAAGGCGTTTCTCGACTCTTTTTTCATAGTTTTTAATTTTTTTACATTAGTTTAAAAAAATTATTTTGATACAAAAGTGGTTGGGGCGATAGAGAGTTATACATTGAAGAATGATAAAAAGTTTGAAGTAAATCGGTTGAGAAGAACTTGGGATATCTAGTCTACCGTGTTGAAAAAAGTAGTTTTGAGAAAAACGTCTGTAACCCAATTTGCTCCGACGCGACGGGCATAGTTGCTGCATCACTAAAATAGCTATAACTCCGTAAACTATTGGAATTAAGAAATTTTCTTTCAAAGATATATTCTTAAAGGTCCAAAATTTACAAATATGCAAAAAAAAATGATTTTCTCAACATTCCAAACCGGAATACCCCCTTAAAGTTGCGCTTCGTCGTGACGGGCGTAGTTACTGCGTCACTAGAATCGCTATAATTCCGTAAATTACTGGAATTAAAAAATTTTCTTTCGAGGATATATTCTTAAAGGTCTAAACTTTAAAAATATGCAAAAAAAATATTTTTTCAAAATTCTAGCCCGCAATATTCCCTCAAATAGTTACGGTCCGAAGAGACGGGCATAGTTGCTGCGTCACTAAAGGAGCTATAACTCCGTAAATTATTGGAATTAAAAAATTTTCTTTCGAGGATACATTCTTAAAGGTCTAAACTCTACACTGAGAAAAAAGTTCAGTTAAAACAACTAAATCCATTTAGTTGGCAAAAATTTAGTCGATTCAATATTAATTTGTTTGAAATAATGAAACTATAATTAATTCAACAGATGGATTTGGTTAACCATAAGATATGAGGTGAACGAAATTATTTGGTCAATTTTCAGATACAGTTTAGTCCAATTTACACGTTACTGATTTGCTGTACAGAAATATTTCGTTGATTCCTAGTATATTTCAACTAAATAACTTTAGCTGTAACAAAAAAACAATTCGTATTTTCAATCACACATTTTATTTGGTACAAAGATATTTATTTGATTGAACTGAAACTTTGCCCATTCGAGCAACGATTTAACCGATTTAACTAAAACTTCCACTGTACCTTTATTGAATTACCAAAATGATCTCGTTGAACGTCCGGAAACAAGTATTTGGTTGAGTCAAACAAATTTTTGCATTTTGAACAACATTTTTTTCTCAGTGTAAGAATATGCAAAAAATAATAATTTTTCAAAATTCTAGACCTTCCCTTAAAGTTATGATCTGACATGTTGCTGCGTCAGTAAAAAATCTATAACTTCGTAAATTTTGGGAATTAAGAAATTTGTTTTCGAGGATCTGTTCTTAAAGGTTTAAACTTTGAGAATATGCAAAAAAAAATTGATCGTTTTCAAAATTCTAGACCAGAATACCGTCTTAAATCAAGCCTCTTCATTTCCATCGACCATTTAATCAACAAAATGTACTGAGAAAATGGATTCAAACAAAATAGGTAAAAAAACTATGTAAAAATGAAAAATGTTCAGAGCTCGAGAAATATTTATCAATATTGCGGTATCAATTTTCGAAAATGTTTGACTAACCGTGAGTTGGCGAGAAATTAACTTTAATATTTGACGACGGAATGATGCCTGAAACTTGTCTCTCGGTGCTTTTGCGAGGAAACTCGTCCTCTCCGAAAGTTTGAGAAACGTGCCCGACATCTTTGAATTATATGAAGATATCAACTATGCGGAGAGAGAGAGAGAGAGAGAGAGAGAGAGAGAGAGAGAGAGAGAGAGAGAGAGAGAGAGAGAGAGAAAGAGAGAGAGAGAGAGAGAGAGAGAGAGAGAGAAAGAGAGAGAGGAGCATCGTCGCATCAACAGTCTCGATGTACGTTCGGGTTTTGAGTTGCTTTGCCAATTTCTCGTCAAAGGAGATTTGAGAAGGCACGCAGAGAATATCGATCACGGGCGAAATTATTTCAAAAAGAAGCAAGAAAATCCCACAAAGTTGTTTCAACGCAACATTTATAATAAGTATAATAATCCATATAAATGTAATCGATGCATTATAAATTAAAGTTTTTTACATCACATTATAAATGAATCATTTCTCTCGGTTCACAGAAAGCAACTTTCTATCTCTCATCGATTGGCAAGATTTTTCTTCCCTCTCGGAGTGACGAGTATTTTTATTCACCGTCGTGGCTCATTTAAATTAAAATAGTATGAAAAAAGTCTCTCTCTCTCTCTCTCTCCCACGACGACACAAAGTCAATCGTCGGTTCCAGAAGGAAGGAAGAGAGAAAACTAAGAGACTTGAGAGAAAAAAAAAGATATCGAATAAAACAATTTTCTCGTTACCGAGATAAATTCAGAGAATCTTCTCTACCGTGATTTTAAATTCAATATACGAATGTCAATCTGGTTCGGGGAATTTGTAACGTTGGCAGAGAGAGGGAGGGAGAGAGAGAGAGAGAGAGAGAGAGAGAGAGAGAGAGAGAGAGAGAGAGAGAGAGAGAGAGTTTTAAGCTACAGGAAGAAACAGGAAACTGGAAGTAGAGAGGAAAAGAGGAAAGTAATGAAGAAAGAGGGAGAACGAGGAAGAATTCGTGCGGAATAAAAGTGTGTAACTGGCAGGTTTGAAGTGGGAGAGGGAGAGTGAGAGAGAGAGGCGGAGAAAGGAGTGTAAAAAATTACAAGCAAATTCCATCGACGATGGAAGAAAAGAGCCAGTGATTTTGCCAACGTTTGCACCAGACACACGAGACGAATCATTTCGAGACACGGTTTTCCTCCCAACCTTTCCCATTCTCTCTCTCCTTTTTCTCTTTCTCCCGTAACGTTCTTCCACGTTTTTTTTTCTCTTCGTCCTTTTCCTCTCTTTTTCATCCCTTTTTACCTCCCCCGTCCAACGTTTTCCCGTCTCGCTTTTCACTCTCCCCGTATACTTATCATCCTCACGTACCTTTTGCAGAAACGAAAAATCCCTCGCTGTCAAAGCAACCCCCTGGCCCGTGGAAAATAACGATTTATCACTATACAGAAGAAAATTGGGGGGGGGGGGGGGGATGAAAATGGGAAGCAAATTGAACTGGAGCTTTTACTTTCACAAATATAAATAAGGTAAATGTCCCAATTATTGAACAGCTAAGGATCTGGGGATTGAATTCGGTGAGAAAAAAATATAAAATCAAGAAAAAAACCATCGCTCTCATGTTCAAATGATACTTTGATATTTTTACTTTCGAAAAATCACCCTTTAAATTATTTTTCAATGATTTCGCATGAAAAAAAAAGAATAACAATGTGAAGCATGCAAATGTCCCAATTATTGAACACTGGAAGTGCCCATGTCCCTAATATTGAACAGGCATGTCCCAGTTATTGAACACTCTCGAGAATTCTTTTTCCGTTCTGAAAATATTATTTTGGGTACAATATTAAGAAATAAAAGCAAAATCAAACACTCGAATAATCTTTTATTAATCATGTAAAAATACAAAAATATATATTTAGTCCCTTTTGACTGGTTTTTGGTTCATTCGCGTTTGGTTTATTTTTGCTTTTCAACTCGAACTTTATTTTATTTTTATTTTCAGCTTCCTCGTTTTTATGTTCTGTTTTTTTTTTTAATTTTGTTGCAGCTTTCTTGTTTTTCGACTGAAATATCGGAGAGCAAAAAGTATTGAACATTACATTCGCATTTTTAGGTTACATTTAGGTTATATCCTCTTTTTACTTTTCTTTTTATGTTTATTGCACGAAAATACAAATAAAAAATATATTTGACGATCTTAGAGTTATTATTAAAAGAATAAAGGTCAGTTTATTCAGGAACTTACAATTTTTGTTTGAATAAATCCGATTCACACGATCTGTCACACGTAAACTGTCTCGATGGTTCGATGGGTTCAATGACGCCATTTTGGAGAATTCGAGTGTTCAATAATTGGGACAGACTGCATTTTCTATGTCCCAATGATCGAACACCGTATTTTTTAACAAATAATTAATTTAAAAAATTTGTTAAAAATTGTTATTTGTAAGAAATTTTCTGAAGAACCTGAAATGCCTTTACTTTTTGAGATGCGACAATTTTTGAATTTTGTGGCAATTGGGACATTTACCTTGCCGCGTTAAATATTTTCCACCAGAAAAAGAAATCACAGGCTGTATTCAATTAAGGAGGTATTCTAGAATTTAAAAAAAATCCATTTTTTTTGCAATTCTTTGAGATCTTTGAGAATATATCCTCGAAAGGAAATTTTTTAATTCCAGTAACTTACGGAGCTATAGCTATTTTAATGACGCAGCAACTACGTTTTTCTCAAAACTACTTTTCTCAACACTTTAACATGATATCTCGAGTTCTACTCAACCGATTTTCTTGCAATTTTTTACCAATCTTCAATGTATAACTATCAATCATCCCTGCCACTTTTGTATACAAATTATTTTCTCCACCATTGTAAAAAAATTAAAAGCTGTGAAAAAAGAGTCGAAAAACGCCTTTTTTTGTTCAGACAGCCGCCATTTTGCGAAATAGTTTATTTCCCCGTTTTCTCAGATGTAAGGGCTATAACGACATTCTTATTATTGAAGAATATTTTTTTAAATGTTGTATCGGATATGACTAGCCCTCGCTGGTTACACCTCAAAATAATTCCAATACTGGGTCAATCTGACCCGACCGACTTTGTTTGGAAGGTTATAAAAAAAAGTACCTATCCGATTGACTTAGAAAAGATATAGGAATTATCTTTGAACATTTCAATATATGAAACAATTGTTTTTAAAAAAATGTTTACATGGAAAATAAATGATTTCAAAAATCCGGGTTTTTACTTAAAAATTTGTAACTCTTTCAGTTATAAAGATTGTTTCGAAAAAAATTTCCACGATACTCTCAGTATTTGGTACTATAAAAAAAAAATGCTACTTTCAATACATGGTACTTTAAGAAAAAAAATACTTCGAATGCATGCGTTCCAAAAAAGGTACTTATTCCGCTGTGTAAGAATATCGAAAATCTACGATGGCTACCTATGATAAATACTTCAAACTTCCACCAGAAGGTTCAGAAAAACCCACGAGGGCCCGGATAGTTAGAGATCTTTGAGCTCAAAGTGAGAGCTCGGGTCAATTTGACCCGCGGTGACTATCGAGAACTAGAAAGGTTGCAGCCGTGTCAGTTTTCAACTTATTTAATTTTCATTTTTTTCTCTAACTTTTATTTCTCTATTGTCAAAATATTAATAAATATGTTGTAAAAAAACGGATGGTAAAAATATTTTATCGAGCTGGGTCTCTGGACCAGAATACCGCCTTAAATTAAATTAACAAAATGGAAAAATCGAGTTTTTGGAAAATTAATATAAACCAGAAATAATTTCAAAGATGATTCGGGTTAACGAAATTTAGCTAATATCACAGAGTGCAAAAAATTATTGTTTTTCCATCGTTTGACCGACACTTCTCCACGAGGCGGCTAAATTAGAGTATGACGATAATTATGTCGCAGACGGTATATTTGCGGAAAAAAAATCAACTGCCGAGAGATAACGAGCTACAAAAAAGAACGTCCACGGCATCCGGTGGCTTTGGGTGCAAAACAGCGCCAGGAGCTTAAACAATAACCCATTATGCAGCGTAGATTGGCGAGGAGAAGGAGGAGAAGGAGGAGGAGAAGAGTACCGAGAGATCCGGGAATGGTCACGCGTGTGTCATGCGGCAATGAGCTTTGCCGTTAATGAGTATCCGGTCGAGGGGGATGAGGCGCACTCTGTATAACCCTGCGGACCATCCGGAATGAAATGATGCAATTAATTAGCAAAATTAGCCATTCTCGGTGGGACATCGACCTCGGTTGGCTCCCCATTTCTCTCTCAACAACGAGAATTTTAGTGACTTGCTAGTCCTCGAACGACGATTCAAAAGTCCATTTAAAAAAAAAGCCCCGGAACGAGATAAAACATTAACTAAAAGCGAACGGAATGGGAGAACAATGATAATTGTAATAACGTTGCAGGGAGTGATCGCCCGAAATGCGACGTTAATCCACGAAATTTGGCGTTGATTGATCGCAAAAGCCCGCTATATTCACCAAAGAGGAAACTGTTCGGATTTAATTTTAACTCCATCGCTTTTTTTTCACGAATCCTACTTTTGTATTCCCTTTGTCTGATTCACGAGCTCTCGAATGAAACGAAATTCGCGCAGTTGTAAATTAATTACATTAGTTCGGATGAGAACAACGCTCGGTCGGTCACGCAGAGTGTTATCGACTCAGTGTGCGCGCGCACGAACGTCGCCATTGGCTGACGCGCGACCCGGTGGCCGCTCATTGGCCGAGCGTCGCTCCGAGCGTCCCCCACTCTTCTGCGCAGTCGTTAACGCGCCGATCACTCGATTACTCGCTTCTCTGTTGCTCGAGTACCATCGAAATCGTTACTGCGATACTTCTCTGTCCCGAGTTGACACCATCGACGGGCTATCACACGGGTGAGCCATAGAATGATTGACAATTGGATTTTCGTGGGTAAGTCTCACGTCAGTGATCAAACGCTGCCCGTATACTGTTTCAATGTGGCACTCGCAATCACCCTTTCACGAGCTCTATCGGCGATGGTACTCGTGATGGTTTACACTCAAAAATACGTACTCAAGAGATTTCAAAATATATATAACTTTGGTAGGTGAATTGATAGACTTTTTGTTACGAAAGGGGTGTCGAAAATATTTTCAAAGTTACCAGCTTCGATATTTTGAAAACCTCTCGGAATTATGAGAATTGTCCAAAGTTACTTAAAGGTAGTCAAAGATTTAATTGTTGATAAATTAATTAATTAATTAATTTATTTATTAATAAACATCAGACCAACGAAGCTCTTTATAGCAAAATTTGCAAATCGTTCGAGCAGACTATTCGCGATTCGCAATCTTCATGGGCATTTTAAAGGGGACATATTCAGCTTCATTCCGCTTTTTCCAAAATTTTTTTTCAATTTTTTTTAAAATCTGGAACGCCTATTGAATCATATGGTCGTTTTTTAGCTTTTTTGGCGTTGAAATTTTGGTGCATGAGCAATGAAATTTTTGTTCACTGTTTTTCTTGCTAAAAAATTGTAGGGAGAGCATAAGCTTCAATTTCGTTCTGTAAAAAGTTTCGTACGATTTTTCTTTCGCAAAAATATTCAATTTTTCGTAAAAACGACCATATACACTGAGAAAAAAAAATGGTTGAATATACAAAATCGTTAGTTGAATACGGGCAACTAAATATTTATTTGGTCTAACTAAATAATTAGTTTCTTGAATAATTCCGCGCTTCGGTTGACCAAAATATTGTTCAGGCAACAAAAATTTGGATTGTACAACTAAATATTTAGTTGCACGTATTCAACTGAACGATTTTGCATATTCAACCATGTTTTTTTCTCAGTGTATTTACAAAATTGAGCGTAACTGTAAAACTACTAGATTTTCGTGAAATCACTAATATTACAATGATGCATACAATGATTTTGAATCCAATGCAATTTTTTCAAATTTTTTTTTCAAGATTTTTTTTTTCAAAAATTTTTCCTGCCAACGAAGTATTTTTTTTTATCTTAAAATAACCACATCTAGGCGGCTTTTTCATCGAAAAATTTCATTTACACGAATTTTTCATCGAAAAACTCGTGTACATGAGGTAAAAAACCCGATTGTTTAAGGGAATAAAATATCTCCTTGACAGGAGAAATTTTCGAAAAAAAAAAATTGAAAAAAATTCTGAAAAAATTTTATCAAACCCAGAATAATCACATGCAACTTTTTACCTTTCTAGTAATTTCCTGAAAACCCAGTAGTTTTAGAGTTACGCGACATTTTACAAATATGGTCGTTTTTTGCAAAAAATTAAATATTTTTGCGAAAAAAAATCATACAAAACTTTTTAAAAAACGAAATTGAAGCTTATACTCTCCCCCACAAGTATTTCATGCGAAAAATAGTTTTGAAAAAATTTTCATGGGTCGTGCGCCAAAATTTCAACGCCAAAAAAAAGGCCGAAAAATGGCCTTGTTTCAAAGGGCGTACTGGGTTTTGAAAAAATGGATTTTTTTTTTTTTTTTGAAAAAGCGAAATGAAGCTGAATATGTCCTCTTTGAAACGCCGCTTTTTGAATTGAAATATCTTCATTCTCAAAAGAGCAGTGAAACTTTTTGTGCAGAATCAAGGCGAGTGTTTCCAAACTTTTGGACGACAGTGTCCATTATAAATATGTATAATTCTCACCTGAAGAAATCCACCGGAGCAGGTAGTCGCATTTATGAGGACTCCGACTTTGAATTTCTTGAATCTCACGCGAAGTATCCAATCTCGTGGGGTGCCACGAAAAGCACGGAAACGATACCAGCATGTCAAAGGTTTGCCCCACGTGGCAACACTCACCGAGGGACTCGAAACGTCCTCGTATATGTCGACAGTTTTGTTGCAATGATCGCGCTCCGCTGAAACAATGGGAAAAAAAAATTCTCAAAATCCAATTTCACAGAATCGCGCGTCGGAAAATAATTTTGTGTGAATTTTAATTTGTAATATTAAAATAATGAAATATAATAAATAAATAAATAAAATATTAAAATAATTATTTGAGCACGAGATATTTTTTAAAAACTTTAAAAAAATAATTAATCTGTCATAATTTTTATGTGGTGTTTTCAGCATTTTTTGAAAACTTTTTTGGAAAATATAAAATCTATATTTTAAATACATCCAGCATTTACTGACATTTCAAAAGTATTTCTGCATCAAGAAGTGCAATTATTTTGAGGTAAATTCGTACAATTGCGAATATTTAAGATATTTGAAAGTAGATTTTTAATATAAGAGGTATTCCCGCTCAACGGGACCCGCTTTTAGGCCGACCGCTTTCGATTTTCTTGAAACTCGAATACGTTTTAGTGTTGCCTGAAAGTATATTGTACACCAATTTTCATATCGTTAACTATAATACTCTTTGGAATACACCAAAAGTTATATTTCAAACTTTTTGCGTATTCAGCGCTTCGAATCTTTGGCACGGCGCGAAATAAAATCGAATAAATTCTTTACCAATAGCTTTCGATCGGAAATTTCCTGCGCTTTTCGAAAAAAATATCAGCATTTCAAAAAAAACGAACTCATTTAAATTTCGGCCAAAAACCGAAAAAATTGATTTACAAAAAGAGAGCGTAATTTAATTCAGCGGGACAATTTTTTTCATGTTTTGTATATATCTGAAAAGTCACGATATAAATTTCAAGTTGGAACTCGCATCTGTTTACCAATGCCAAGTCAGTCTTTTAGTAGGATAAAAATTCTTAAATATCGTGTTTTTCGCATTCAACAATTCTCTGATATATTATATAGCGTTTTTTTAACGAATTTTGAATTTAGTAAATTTGTTAAATTAATTAAATTAAATTTATTAAATAATCAAATTTATTAAATGTATTAAATTAAATTAATTAAATTAAATTAATTAAATCAACTTTATTAAATTTTGAATTTAATAAATTTATAAAATTCGAAATTCGTTAAAAAAAACTCTATAGTGTATCGGAGAACTGTTTAATACGAAAAAAACAATATTTAAGAATTTTTATCCTACTAAAAGACTAGACATTAGTAAACGGATGCGAGTTCCAACTTGAAATTTAGATCGTGACTTCTCAGATACATACAAAACATGAGAAAAATTGTCCCGCTGAATTAAATTATGCTCTTTCTTTGTAAATCAATTTGTTCGGTTTTTGGTCGAAATTCGAATGAATTCGTTTTTTTTCGAAATCGCCGATATTATTTTCGAAAAGCGCAGGAAATTTCGGATCGAAAGCTATTGTAAAAGAATTTTTTCGATTTTATTTCGCGCCGTGCCAAAGCTCCGAAGCGCTGAATACGCAAAAAGTTTGAAATATAACTTTTGGTGTATTCCAAAGAGTATTATAGTTAGAGATCTGAAAATTGGTGTACAATATACTTTCAGGCAATACTAAAACATACTCGACTTTCAAGAAAATCGAAAGAGGTCGGCCCAAAAGGGAGTCCCTTGAGCGGGAATACCTCATATTTTACCAACATTTCGAATTTAATTTCGCCTCTACTTTGTATTTCCATATTTAGCGAGAACCAAATGCGAAGATGAAAGATCCGGACCGGGAAAAAGAGTGAAAAAAGCGCCTCTCGAGACCAGCAGAGAAAGAGAGGAAAAGGATGCGAAAGAGAGGGTTGAAAAAAAGCACGCCTCGCGTCTTCGGGTAATTTGAAACTCAACGTTGGCTACACACGTTCGCAACGCGTAATAAGATCCTCCCGTCTGAGGGTCGACGTGGTGGAAAGCTTGCACTCTCCACGAGAAGCACGTCGTCGTTGCTGGCCGAGAGAAACGTGTCTCGGCGAGCCGAGCTTGCAGCGGCGACACTGGCGGCTTCTCCGAGGACGATCTGAAAGGCGAAGCCCTCGGAAAATGCCGGAAAACCGCGCACACTTTTTCCTCGAATCAGCGATCTTTTATTCTTCCTAACTTTCGCTACACGACGGTAATCGTAGGCCCATTGTTCCACGCTGGAACTTTAAGAGGAGCTTTCGAAACGATAAAAAAATTACCTCACAAAGTTGACGTTGGTTTTTCGTTGATAAAAAAATCCGGACGTGCCTTTTTTATCATATATTTGAGATAAAAAAACGTTTCAAAAGAATTGTCCGATAATTTCTTTTACAAATAAAGGGTCGAAGCTTTGGGAAAAGCTTTCACCAAGAATGGGAAGCTTGAAATAATTTTTCCAAAGTTTAAAATATACTTTTTAAATTTAAAAATTTCCTTTTGAGGATATATTCTTAAAAATCTAAACTTTCAGAATATGAAAAAAATAGTACACTACATCACGAGGACGTAAAAACATTTTCTGACGAGTGATGTACGATATTTTATATCACGAGGTGCAATATGGACGTTTTCACGTCCGCCCGCGGACGTAAAAGCGTCCATTATTGTACTGAGTGATATAAAATACATTTTTTTAAAATTCTAGACCAGAATACCGACTTAATAAATGTTCTTCTAAGCTCATCTTTATTTCTCAATTTATTTTGATACTTTCTTTTTGATCATTGATGATTGTGCGTTTTGTAATTGAGCTTTTATCGTGCAATGAAAGAGAGTGGACATTTTTTGAATTTTCTCGCTGTCGGTAAGCTCGAAAAGCTCGATTTGCAACCGAACCGTTATTATCAAACCCTTCTTTGTATGTGCCATGGTATAATATATGGGACCGCCATTATTCGCTCTTTTCTGCAATCAAGAAGGAGAGAGAATACGACGAGAGTCGAGCAGCGAGATTAAAGAGGGCATCGGAGAGGGCGAATAAGTTACATCGACACGCCGCCGCACGGGAAAACTTACGGCTGTAATCATCTTCTCGTTTATCGTCTCTCCGAGGGATCCGGATGTTCCTGGCACGAATGAACGTCGGTAGAGACGATGAGAAAGGGTTCATATATATACGGAGAGAGGGAAATCGCAGAGTTGGATTTGAAATTCGTGCTCGATTAAAGAGAATTGAAGATGCGCTTCGATCGATATTCCACGAAAAATATTCACCGAATTTAATTAAATTCGAATTATTTTATTTGTGCCCGGGAAAATTGTATCTATAAAACAATGGAAAAATTACAATGTAACTGAAGCATATCGTAAGGTCAAGAATACCGTTTCTAAATTTCCTCCAAGTTTCGCGTCATTTATCACTTTCTTGGGATTTTCAATTTTTCGACCAAGAGTTGGAATCGACCTCTTTCGATTTCGATAAAATTTGGTCAGAAGTTTTCGTTTTTACCAGAACGAAGTTCTAACAGAAGAAAAAAAATTTTAAAAAATTTTCGAAGGTTATCCAAAATTCAAAATTTCACAATTTTTCAAATCTTTCAAGTGTATTTTTTAAATATCTCGGAAACTATTATAGTTACGAAAAATCGTTTTGAATTCGTCTGAAAGAGTATACTTGGGGCTATGAAAAAAAAACTTCCGAAAAAAATGTTTGAAAAATGATGAATTTGAAGGATTTTTAATTTTCAAAAATCGTGAAAATCCAAGTTGGACATTAAATTTTTGGTTCAATTTTTTAAATATAATACTGTACTGATCTTGTACTGATCTTAAAAGATCCTGAAATTTTCAGAAAAGTGTTTTTTGTTTTCTCAAAAATATGCATTTTTAAAAATAGTGTAAATCCACGATCAACATTAAATTTTTGGTTAAATTCTTTTTATATAATACCTTGGACTGTTCTCAAAAGATCCTGAAATTTTCAGGATGGTGTTGTTTTGTTTAAAAAACATAAATTTTTGAATTTTTGTAAAAAAAAAAAAATTTACCAAAATTAAAAGATCCTAAAATTTTCAACATCATTCCAAGGTATTTAAAAAAAAAATTGAACCAAAAATTTAATGTTGATCGTGGATTAACACGATTTTTAAAAATTCAAAATTATATTTAAAAAAATTGAACCAAAAATTTTATGTCCAACTTGGATTGTCACGATTTTTGAAAATTCAAAATTCTCCAAATTCATCATTTTTCATAATTTTTTTTCGGACTATTTTTTTTCATAGCTCCAAGTATACTCTTTAAGGGCAGGCTAAACACCCTCCCCCCGATTTTTCGTAACTATAATAGTTTCCGAGATATTTAAAAAATAAACTCGAAAGATTTGGAAAATTTTGAATTTTGGATAACTTCCGAAAAAATTTTTTTTAATTTTTTTCCTTTGGTAGAACTTTTATTTGTTAAAAACGAAAACTTCTGGCCGAATTTCATCGAAATTGAAAGAGGTCGATTCCAACTTGTGGTCGATTTGACATGGAATGACCCAGATGTCATAACTCTTATAATTTTTTCGTCATCAAAGCCAATTATTTCGTACAGATGCCCTCGATGATGAAGAAATTCCGAGTCAAATTTGAAAAGTTTCGCTTCAAGAATTTGGTTTTGAAAAAATGGTAAAATTTATAAAATTGGGCTCTAATTTTTGCAATTGTTCAGCGATTGTGCTCAATTTTTCAAAAATAAGAGTTAAAATTTTGCAAGAATCGCTTGCAAATTTGGTTGACCAAAAATTTTGAAAATCCGTAATTTTTAAACATAAAAATCTGTAAAAAATGATTCACCAAAACGAATCTTTCATGAGAGAGCAAAATATAAATCTGTGATTTCTTTAGCTACGTATTTTCTATACGTTCCAATCCCTGGAACAATTTCAATTAACATTTTTTTTTTTTTGCAATTATCCACGTTCTGGTATTTCCAGCGCGTTACAATTTACCTCAAAATCTCTCATTTACATTGCAACAAAATTCGATCCCGAAATTACGCGGTTGTAGTGTCGATTTGCAAATTTAATCGTCAAACTCGCGGGGTTATTTTCAGGGATCCTTGGCACACGTCATTATGCAAGCATTGCCATTCACCTCCGTTCCTCATTGATGTCAAAAGGCATTCACGGTACGTCGACGAACATCGATCGAATTTTCCCACTCGAACATTTGACATCGTGCCCCGTGCAAACCTTTCAATTTGGGGCGAAGTGTGTCTCGCGATTGTGGGATTATTCGTCGAGTGTGCGAAGGCAAATCAATTACTCTGTATTTGCTCCTTGAATTGATACGTTTCAGGATTCTCATACCATGAGAGTCACAAATTTGAGCTTTGCATACTTTCCCAATCCGACCAAATAACTATCAAGAAAGTGAATTAAGGGGTTATACGCAACCAGGAGGCCGAAAAAGGGACTTTTAAAAAAAAATTCTGGAAAGACATTTTAATTTATTAATGTAAAAATTTGGTAAAAAATTTTTTTGGTTTCTTGTCAAATTATCATGAATTTGTTGTATTAACTTATTTTTCGGCCAATCCGCGGTATCTGGGGCATAATAGACCACCCTATGAAAAATTGGGTAAAAAAAAATGTTTTTCTTCAAATTATGATGAATTTCCATTCATTTCCATCCATTTTAAGGCCGATGCACTACATCAGGGGCAAAATGGACCATTAAAAAGAAAAACATTTTTAACGTTAAACAAAATTCTTTAAGATTAAAAAAAAAAAATTTTATTATTTTTAGAGGGGGCGCTCGTGCCCCAGAAAATTTGTATTTTTTTTTTTTTGGTTTCGGAAAAATGTCGGCGAATTCGTTCAAGATAGAACAAAAGTAAACTATTGTAATTTTTTTTTTTAATAATGTTTCTCGAAGCCGCTCCAAAAAAGGCGTCTTGCGGTGAGCACGATATCTCTGAATTGGATCATCCAAAATAAAAAAATAAATAATATTTCGTTGATATAAGATATAATCTAGTATGTAATCGAAGGAATAAGCAAAATATTTGTTTTTGACAAAATGGCGGCTTCTAAAAAAAAATCGATTTTTGATGAAAAGTTTTTGCCTTGAATTGTTTATAAAATGGAAAATAATTACCGGTAAAAAAATCCTTTCGATTAATTACTAAAAAGTTTATATTTATTGAGCGTGTGTAAAAATTTGAGACCGATCGGTTATGCCGTTTCTGAGAAATCTTGTTTACCGACTTTAAAAACACAGTTTTGAGAAAAACGCGTTCAAAGTTTCAAAAGAATTTTATATGCCTATAACTTTGAAAACATTTATCGAATTGACATGAAATTTTCTATGTATATATATATTTAAATATGTACATTACGAATATAAAATTAAAAAAAATCGTTTTTTTTTATATCCTAACTGCGTATAACTCCTTAAGAAAATCATCGATTTTTGCACCGTTTCATTTTTTTTCTATTACATTTTCCCTAAAAAATAATTGAATTAACCTTGAAAGTAATTAAAGTAACATTAATAGAGTTTCGCTTAATTAAATGCTAAAGGAGAGTGTGGATTTAATAAAATTAGGAAATTTTAGACGCAGCCAGAATTAACAAGAATTACGTGGGTGTTAATATGCATATATCCTTTGAAGGACCAAGGACCCCGGGGGGTTTAACCCAAGAGAAACTTCACCGGGCAAGATATGAGAAAACGGAGAGTCCGTTCCATGACGTTCCCACCCTGAGACGTTATAAACCTCAAAGGGTTTCGTTAAAACATATATACGTTGAAACATATGAAATATATGAGGTATTCCCGCTCAACGGGACCCCTTTTCAGGCTCGAGTATGTTTTAGTGTTGCCTGAAAGTATATTGTACACCAATTTTCAGATCTTTAACTATAATACTCTTTGGAATACACCAAAAGTTATATTTCAAACTTTTTGCGTATTCAGCACTTCGGAGCTCTGGCACGGCGCGAAATAAAATCGAAAAAATTCTTTGACAATAGCTTTCGATCGGCAATTTCCTGCGCTTTTCGAAAAAAATATCATCGATTCCGAAAAAAAACGAATTCATTTAAATTTCAGCCAAAAACCGAAAAAATTGATTTACAAAAAAAGAGCATAATTTAATTCAGCGAGACAATTTTTTTCATGTTTTGTACATATCTGAGAAGTCACGATATAAATTTCAAGTTGGAACTCGTATCCGTTTACTAATGCCAAGTCTTTCAATAGGATAAAAATTCTTAAATATTGTAATATATCAGAGAACTGTTGAATACGAAAAACACGATATTTAAGAATGTTTATCCTACTAAAAGACTTGGCATTAGTAAACGGATGAGAGTTCCAACTTGAAATTTATATCGTGACTTCTCAGATATATACAAAATATGAAAAAAATTGTCCCGCTGAATTAAATAATGCTCTTTTTTTGTAAATCAATTTTTTCGGTTTTTGGCCGAAATTCAAATGAATTCGTTTTTTTCGAAATCGCTGATATTTTTTTCGAAAAACGTAGGAAATTTCCGATCGAAAGCTATTGTTAAAGAATTTTTTCGATTTTATTTCGCGCCGTGCCAAAGCTCCGAAGCGCTGAATACGCAAAAAGTTTGAAATATAACTTTTGGTGTATTCCAAAGAGTATTATAGTTAGAGATCTGAAAATTGGTGCACGATATACTTTCAGGCAACACTAAAACATACTCGAGTTTCCAGAAAATCGAAAGAGGTCGGCCTAAAAGGGGGTCCCGTTGAGCGGGAATACCTCATACATCTATATAAATGTAAACATCAGGGGAATTAACAATTGCACTGGATTTTTAAATTTCGTTGCTCATGAAGTTTCTTCTACTTCTAAAATTTTTTAAAAATCTCGCAGAAAAAAAGACTTCAAGAATTTTTTTTACCATTGCCTCAGTGCCATTGAAATTTCTCAAAGAATTATTTTTGCAAATTTTAACGTGCAAGTATCTGCACTCCAATCTTTACATCACTTCTTCTAAAAGGAAAATTCTAAAAAAATTATTGTAACTTTATTTTTTTTTTCTTCAAGTCCTAATTATTGTGAAAATTTGTGAAATAATAAGAGTCAAATGCAGCAACAAATAAGATATAAATTAATTAAAGTAAATTCAGAATCTTGACGAAAAATATTATAAAATATTATTAAAGAAATAAATTTAGAATCTTAAATCAAAGTATTATACTAAATGATATAATTATTGAAGTTATAGATTTTAGAGATTTCGAAGCTTCAGAGCCCATTGTAAAAATCAATTTCCAAGTCTCAATTTTCAAAATCAGTTTCTTATTTTCTCAAAGTGAGAAAATCTATGGATGAGCGACGAGTTCTCAAAATAGAGATGCATTTTTGGGGATCCTTTTTATAGTTTATGGCACAATATATCAGCATCTTAATCTTAACCAGCCCGAGGTTCCAAGCCCGCATATATTTGCTGTACCAAATATATAATTCACTCATTCGCTATCTCCCCAAACTTGCCATTCCCTTTTCCACTCATCCGGAAAGCCTCGAGCCCCTCCGATATCACTCGGAAACTTCCGTTTCTCTCGCTATCTCCATTTTAATCACAATCTTTGTCTCGTCTTGGCTGATGAATTTCTAACTCTAATGAAATTTCCATTCGCTGAATATTCAGGGATAAAATTTAATTGTCCGAAATCCGATATCCGCGTGTGTCGTGTCGGTGGAATCCGCGGTCCGTCATATTAATCTCCATCGTAATCGATCTCTCGACTTGGCAAATATATAACGATCCGGTAATTCACTTTAATCGCCATTCGTATCAGTTCATGCACGAATTAATATAAATTAACGTTTGCCGAAAATTTGCATTTATCCATTTTCAAATTTACTATCAGCGAATCCGTGATTATAAAATATTTGTCACAGCTAATCGGGAATAAAGGAGGATTCCGAGATTGATTTAAGGTAAATGTCCCAATACCCGACTACCAATATATCAGCAAGTGAGGCCCAGTTCCACAACCAGGTTTAAATGGTGGTTGTGGAACTGGGCCTTAAGCATTCACTTAAGAGGAGGCTAAATACCATTTTTATTCAATCCCTGCATGGTCGTCCAGTCTTTCTCCGACAACCGTGGATGAAAATTAATTACATTTTAACAATTAAGAGAGGGATAAATTAATTAACAATTAATTGTCAATTGAGAGGCTAAAATGCGTTACAGCTAATGCCAATGAACTCATTCGAGCCCCCTAAATATTATAGGTTACTCGTCAGAATGCATGGTGCTGCCCTCACTCGCACGTCTGTGAACTACATTTCGCCATTTCGTTTTTCAATAAAACTACAATTCATCGATATTTATCTCTTGATGCGCCATCCAAACTTACGGCGTGTCATTTTGATAAAATAATGTCGAAAACGTCTCGATATTTGTATCGTAGCGTTCTTCACTCTTGGTTTTACCCGAAATGCAGTGAAAGTTTAATAATTTAAGTTTTTCAATTACAGTTTCTTGGTGGTAAGTGAGCCTGTAAATTTTTTTTTGTTTTTCGAAAAAAATTTAGTGAGGCTCCATTCCTGCCATTGTTCTGATGATGTTGTTAAAATTTTATTCAATTCCATCCATTTGTATAAGAGCAAGTTTGGATGGCAATTTCGAGGTGTTAGTGTCGGTATTTAGCCTCCTCTTAAGAGAAATCTTAAACTGTGAATTGATTTAACATCCAGGATTCATAATCTACGTACACGACACTACTTTCAATAGTTCAAGAATCGTCTGTAATTTAATTTTGGATAAATATGACAGCACGCGTACTATTCGGGGCACGGAAGCCATTATCTAAGCTGAAGTACTAAGGAATCGCGATATCTTATTGAAGCTATTTCGAAGCGGTTTTCATTGTTTTCAAACTGAGCCTTAGCCGTTTTTATTCGGAAAGATACCACTAATTTGATCATGTTGTCTCAATTAGCCAAAAATGCGTTTTAACTACTTAATTTTAATGTCCAGTTATTGGTACATACGAAATGTATCTTGTACCGATAACCGATCATGTGTCCGGATATCGGCACTTGCTCGCGACTATGTTCAGTCCCAGTAACCGGACATCCGCTGACATGTATATTATTCGTGCATAACCTCAAAATTTCGGTGACACATACTCCGAGCAGCGACGCATTTTTCTCAATTCACCCTCTCCCTTCCCCCCACCATAGAGATGAGCGGTCGGTTATAGGGTCATAATGTGTGGTCGGATATTGGGTCATATGGAAAAACGGGTGGTCGGGTACTGGTACATTTACATTTCTCAGTACTTTCGGTTATTATGAATAAACAACTAATTATAGCAACAACTATACCCTGTTTTTTGGAAACTAGAGACTTCGAGCTTTCCAATAGTCATAGTTGTTATAGAAAATAGTTTATTTTTGAACGCGAAAAACAAGTTAACTATTTCGTCGCCTTTTAGATGGTCGGGTATTGGGACATTTACCTTATATCTCGATAAATGTGAAAAAAAATAATTATTTCAGTTTTTTTTACTACTCCAAACCCAGTATTTACACTGAGAAAAAAAAATGGTTGAATATGCAAAATCGTTAGTTGAATACGGGCAACTAAATATTTATTTGGTCTAACTAAATAATTAGTTTCTGGAATAATTCCGCGATTCGGTTGACCAAAATATTGTTCAGGCAACAAAAATTTGGATTGTACAACTAAATATTTAGTTGCACGTATTCAACTAAACGATTTTGCATATTCAACCTTTTTTTCTCAGTGTAACTATATATTTTAAATATGATAATAATAATAATAATAATATTAATATAATATCCAATAGTTTTCAATAATTATAAAAAATTTTCAATCTCAATATTTAACTATACATTTAAATAAAAATATATAAAATAAATTTATAATTAAATCATATTACTAAAAAGCATAGTTATATATTAAGATTGAAATAGTACAAAAAATGTAGAATAATCAATTACTCTGTACTGAAATAGAATAGGAAAATTTTAAATAATTATTCGAGACTATGGAATTCTTTAATTTAGAGATTACCGCTGGAAAATAAAAAATCGCACAAAAACGCGAAAGATCAACTCACTTGTTGTTCCTTATTTTTCGAATTTTCAGACCATCCCGTTTATTACTAAAGAAAAGAGTAATAAAATAAATTATTTATCGTAATAATTAATTAATCAATTCATTGAGAGAAAACCGAGTTTCAAGAGCTTCGACTGTACACTGTCATTTCTTCCATACATGTAAACATACGCAGACATACGTAATATTTTCCTTATCGTGTCTTTCGAGATGTCCTGGGAAAAATGTTACAAACGGTTGCACGCGCAACCGGAAGTTGGTCTTACCGCGCCCGTTTTATTTTAACGGCCCGTACAAAACGGGATCGTAAAGCAAGAGAGGATACACCGTAAACCATATATACAAATGCACAATGAACATATGTGGGTTTATATACACATATACAATTTTGTATCTTCCCTAAGAGAGAGAGAGGAAGAGAGTGGCCACGATAAAACTCGAACGAGAGACAACTTCCCCTGTCAACTTCTCTTTCTCTCTCTCTCTCTCCCTTTCTCTCCACACTACAGGCTATTCTTATCCCTCTATATATTTATATGGGGCGTTCCATCCCAAATCGGACAGTTTGAAAAAGTTTTTTTTTTTTTTTCTCAAATTTTGTATATTTTTTAGTACCCATTAAAAGACCCTTGCTGGTAAATTTTGAGATTTTTTTTATTACCCGCTCAAAAGATATTCAATTAACAAAAAACCGCTCTTTGTCGGTATTTTGGTCATAACTTCCTTAATAATGGTCAAAATTGAATTTTTTTTTTGAATTTTTCTGTTTTTTATGGCTTTTTTTAGAAAAAAATACAACACAAATCTTCGATGTGTTTTTGAATGAGTTTTTTGAGTTTTAAACTTTAAATCGCGTTTTTAAAAGTGAGTGTATATTTTGATTTTTTTTTTAAATTTTTTGTTTTAAATATCTATCTATTTAACAATTTTTAAGACTAGTTCGATCGTGGGATTTCTATACCTACGATTTTTTTCGATTCTTGAAAATTAAAATTTTTTTTGTTATTCAAAAACTTTTATAAAAAAGTGTCAAACTGCAACCTGCGATGACAATATCTCCATTCATTATCGTTATCGATAATGCACATGCAGATGAGACCTGAGCTTCGATCTCGTTACTCGTACACTTCCTCTTACGATACTGAGCTTGCAAGCTCCTATATATTTGTATATATGGGGCATTCCATACCTCGTCGACCTGAGTATGATTCTCGACCTCGCTGATTTCGTTTATGATTTTTTATACGATTCTTCCAACTCAAAATAGCATTCAGAATTTTTTTCAGATTTTTAAAACCAAATTTGAGTACGTTATGATTTTTTGAACATTTTTTTCAAAAATCTCGAGGGCCGTTATTTAAAAATCTGAACAAATTCTGAAAAATCCAGTGTCAAAAATGAAAATTTTTGACCCACAATTCATTATGTCCAGGCTTTCGCTTCCATCTCGGTTTTAGGTTTTTATGAAGAAAACGTAAAAAAAATAGATGCAGGAATTAACCAACTATTTTTTTTTAAGTGAAAAAATTTCCAAAAATAGTTGGTGAACGATAAAAATATTCAAGCCACTTTTCACGATAGATCAATTTATGCATCTATTTTTTTTTTACGTTTTCTTCATAAAAACGTAAAATCGAGGTGGAAGGGAAATCCTGGACATCATGAATTTTGAGTCAAAAATTTTGATTTTCGATACCGGATTTTTGAGAATTTTTTCAGATTTTTAAATTACGGTCCTCGAGGTTTTCGAAAAAAATGTTTAAAAAATCGTAACGTACTCAAATTTGGTTTTAAAAATCTGAAAAAAATTCTAAATGCTATTTTGAGTTGGAAGAATCATATAAAAAGTCGTAAACGAAATCAGCGAGGTCGAAGGTCACACTCAGGTCGACTTGGTATATACATATGGAATGCCCCATATGTATATACTATATATATCTTACTAGTTTTGTCTTTCTAATCAAACTCCAACCATCGAGGATCCTAATCGGAAAACTTGAAAGTGACTTTGCAATATGTAAGAGCATGCATTTACATACATATATGTGGATATATAATATGTGTGCTTTCGGGTAGATATAGGCGAGAGCTTTTCTTGTTCGCAAGAACAGGAACTAAGTGTGTTCCACTAGCGCCAAGAGCCAGTATAACGTGGAAACTGCGAAACAGCGATGCCGGGAGTTGACCAACTTTCTCAAGCTTCTATCTCTCTCCTCTCTCCCATCGCCCCTTTTAATCTGGATTTTTGCGGAAAAATTTATCGGCCCCTCGTGAATTTTCGAAATTTTCTTTTCTCCTACCAACTCATTTTAACAACTAAAATTTTTTTGCCTCAATGTCGACGAAATTCAACAATTCAATTTATAAATCAACTTTATCTCTTTGCTTGTAATTTTTTATAATTGAAATTTGAAAATACGCGATTTTAAAACTTTCTCCAGTTTCTGTCTCTCTTCTCTCCCAACCCTTTTTAATCTAGACTTCCACGAGAAATTTATTAACTTTCTCCTTCTAACTCACTTCATAATTGAAAAATTGTTTCCCTCAATGTCGACGAAATGTAACAATTAAATTTATAAATCAACTTTATCTCTTGGCTTGTAATTTTTAATCAACAAAAATTCAATTTTTTCCACGTTGCCAAATATTTTTTGCTCAATTCTTTGATAATTGCAATTCAAACATGTGCAATTCAGAAACTCTCTCCAGTTTCTATCTCTCTTCTCTCCCAACCCTTTTTAATCTAGACTTCCACGAGAAATTTATTAACTTTCTCCTTCTAACTCACTTCATAATTGAAAAATTGTTTCCCTCAATGTCAACGAAATTTAACAATTAAATTTATAAATCAACTTCATCTCTTGGCTTGTAATTTTTAATTAACAAAAATTCAATTTTTTCCACGTTGCCAAATATTTTTTGCTCAATTCTTTAATAATTGCAATTCAAACATGTGCAATTCAGAAACTCTCTCCAGTTTCTGTCTCTCTTCTCTCCCAACCCTTTTTAATCTAGACTTCCACGAGAAATTTATTAATTTTCTCCTTCTAACTCACTTCATAATTGAAAAAATGTTTCCCTCAGTGTCGACGAAATTTAACAATTAAATTTATAAATCAACTTTATCTCTTTGCTTGTAATTTTTAATTAACAAAAATTCAATTTTTTCCACGTTGCCAAATATTTTTTGCTCAATTCTTTGATAATTGCAATTCAAACATGTGCAATTCGGAAACTCTCTCCAGTTTCTGTGTCTCTTCTCTCCCAACCCTTTTTAATCTAGACTTCCACGAGAAATTTATTAACTTTCTCCTCCTAACTCACTTCATAATTGAAAAATTGTTTCCCTCAATGTCGACGAAATTTAACAATTAAATTTATAAATCAACTTTATCTCTTGGCTTGTAATTTTTAATTAACAAAAATTCAATTTTTTCCGCGTTGCCAAATATTTTTTGCTCAATTCTTTGATAATTGCAATTCAAACATGTGCAATTCAGAAACTCTCTCCAGTTTCTGTCTCTCTTCCCTCCCAACCCTTTTTAATCTAGACTTCCACGAGAAATTTATTAACTTTCTCCTCCTAACTCACTTCATAATTGAAAAATTGTTTCCCTCAATGTCGACGAAATTTAACAATTAAATTTATAAATCAACTTTATCTCTTGGCTTGTAATTTTTAATTAACAAAAATTCAATTTTTTCCACGTTGCCAAATATTTTTTGCTCAATTCTTTGATAACTGCAATTTAGAAACTCTCTCCAGTTTCCATCTCTCTTCTCGCCCCACCATTTTTAATGCAGAATTCCACGAATAATTTATTAATTTTCTCCTATTAGCTCACTTTATAATTGAAAAATTGTTTCCCTCATTATCGACGTCGCTTTCAATTTTCAATGAACAAAAATTCCATCTTGCTAAATGAAAATCCATCGATTTTTTTTTATCCACGCTGCTCGTTGGCTCAATACTTTGACAATTGCAATTGAAAAAAACAAAGTGCTCGTTTGCGAGAATGTAAAATATTTTAAAGCTCGAATTACATTCAAATAATCAACGAATAATGTTGGAATAATGGGAAATCCGTGAAAAGCCGCGCGCTTTTGACGATTTTTTGAAAAAAAAGCTATTGTCAATTACCGAGAGAGCTTTTGCGAATTCGTTCTCCGTGAAATTGTTGCACGGTAAAGCCCGCAGCATTAACGCGAAGGAAATAAAAAATAACACGAATCACCTTTGACTCCAATCAGTTTAATGGTATCCCGGAGTATTCATACGGGAAATAAAAAATAAAAAATATTTTCAAAAAAGCCTTGGAATGAACATGAATTGACGGCAAAAAGAGGTATTGCATTGATACATAGAAAGAGCGGAGAGAAAAAAAAACGGGAATAGAAGTTTTCGTGAAAAGCGGAGAAACCTTTTTGTCTGCATCATCGACGAACCTAGATATATATGGGGCATTCCATCCCAAATCGGACAGTTTGAAAAACTGTTTTTTTTATTCCTCAATTTTTTTATATTTTTGAGTACCCATCAAAAGACCCTTCCTGTTAAATTTTGAGATTTTTTTGATTACCCGTTCAAAAGATATTAAATTAACAAAAAAAACTGCTCTTTTTTTTGTATTTTGGTAATAACTTCTTTAATAATGGTCCAAATTGAAAGTTTTTTTTTTCAAAATTTTTGTTTTTTTATGGCCTTTTCAGAAAAAAATACAACAAAAATATTCGACGTGTTTTTGAATGAGTTTTTTGAGTTTTAAACGTTAAATCGCGTTTTTAAAATTGAATGTCATTTTTGATTTGTTTTTTTTTTAATTTTTTGTTTCAAACATCTATCTATTCAACAATTTTTAAGACTAGGACGTCCCATTTTCATCTTACAGCTGGATTATCTTAAAAAATACTGCTCCGATCAAAAATCGATTAAAATGGGACACCCTGTATTATGGACTGTATCAAAAAAATGTTCCTACAAAAGATGTTAGTTTGGATGTGACAAATTTTTTGGTGAAAAAAAGATATCATGTTTCTATTTTTAAAAAACATGTCAGCTATCTTAACGCCGCCATTTTGAATTTTGGACAGAAACAAAATTTTTTTTTAACGTCCCCCTTTGAACCCTCAAAGTTTCATCCCACTTAATTTCTGATTGGAGCAGTAGTTTCCTGTATAAATCAAGTGCAAGATTAAAATGGGACACCTTGTATATATTATATAAATACGGAAAAAAGCGAATATAAGCGGGCTATAAAAGGGATTCGGAATGAAAAGGCTTTCATAGACAAGTACATATATTGGCATATGTACAGGATATTTCATGTTAGCTCCACCAATGTCCACTCTCCTCGGTCAGCTTCACTTCACGATTTTTTATAATATTGAAATGAGACTAATAAGAATTTTCAATTTTTATTTTATTTTTTGTAGCACCTCATATTAAAGAAAATAAATTAAATTAAATAATTAAATAAAAAATTTAAGATGAAAAAAAACGCCTCGATTTATAAATCTGAGAAAATTGTCACAGATTTGCAATTGTTTATAAAAATTTGCAAGCCATGGGAATTTAATTTTAATTACAAATTTTATAGTTTGCATTGAAATTCGAATAATTTTCCCAAATAGTCTCTTCTAAATCTTTTAGTTTTTCGCGAATTTAAAAAGATTAAGGGCCGATAGAGAAATTCTAAAAAAAATTCACAGTGCTTATTTGCTTTGGTATAATTTTGAAAAATAAATCAAATTAAATAATTGAATGAAAAATTAAAAAAATGTACAGATTTTAAAAGCTGAGAAAATTGTCAAAAAATCGCAAGCCTTGGGGATTTGATTCTAACTACAAATTTCATTTTTTTTAAAAATCAAAATGCGGATTTTCTCACATCCTTCTAAATTTTTTGGTTTTTGGCGATTTTTATTTATTATTATTTATTTGCTTTGGTAGATTCTTAAAAAAATCATGAATGAGATTCGAGAAGCTGAGGGTAAGAAGTTGATTTAGTTGAATCCACGAAGTGCGTAACGATGTATGCGGGTCATAGTGAATCGATCGAACTCCTTTTTTGCCTCTTTCCATTCCATTATATTCCTCTATCCCCTCGGTTTTATTATTATTATTATTATTATTATTATTATTTGGGTTCATAATTATTATTCTGACCCCTCTTACTTTTACGGCCCACGTATCTCTTCATTTTTCCTCTTCAGCATATTCTCGTTATCTTCACTTAAAAAAAGGCACAAGTGGCCGTAAATATGCGCATGCAAACGCGTTAAGACATAAATATTTATTGAGCATTTACGCAAGAGAATTTCAGGCAAAATTCCTTTGAGTTCTCCCTTCTCGAATCAATTCCCCTTTTCAAATCCTTTTTTTGCCCATCCCAAAACATTCCGTAATCGGTCAAACTTTTTTTTCCAAAAACGTTTTTCATCAATAACACAGCCACACAAAATTTAAAAAAAATTTCGGCCTGGGGGTCTGACTATGTATACTGTATGTATTTGGGGTCGCTGAATCCGAATCCGAGGTTGGTTTAACCCCTGCACGTCAGAGTTTAGCTACAACCACAAAAAATGACACTCCAAAATCAAGATTATTTTTTTAATATTTCGAAAACTATTATAGCTACGAAAAAATCGTTCTGGGTTCGCCTTGAAGAGTATACTTGTGGCTACGAAGAGAAAAAAATATTCCCAATTTTTCTTTGAGAAATCATGAATTTGGAGAATTTTGAATTTTTAAAAATCCTGCAAACCTATGATCAACATTAAATTTTTGGTTTAATTTTTTTTATAGAACCTTGTACTGATCTTAAAAGATTCTAAAATTGTCAGTAAGGTGTTTTTGTTTTTTCAAAAATATGAATTTTTGAATTTTTAAAAATCGTGTAAATCTACGATCAACATTAAATTTGTTGTGAAATTTTTTTTATGCAATACCTTGGAGTGATCTTTAAAGATCCTGGAATCTTCAGGATCTCTTAATTTTTGAAGCAAAAAAACACCATCCTGAACATTTCACGATCTTTTAAGACCAGTCCAAGGTATCATATAATAAAAATTTGAGCAATAATTTAATGTTGATCGTGAATATACACGATTTTTTTTAAATTAAAAAATTAATGGTTTTTAAAAAAACAAAAAACACCTTTCTGAAAACTTCAGGATCTTCTAAGATCAGTACAAGGTAATATATAAAAAAAAAAGATTTATAAAAATTCGATATTCTCCACATTTGTCATTTTTCAAATTTTTTTTTCGGAATATTTTTTTTTCAGTAGCCACAAGTATAGTCATCAAGAGAACCCAGAACGATTTTTTCGTAACTATAATAGTTTTCGAGATATTTACAAAAACAGCTTAATTTTGGATTTTTTTTTGAGGTTATAGCTAAACCTTGACGTGCTGGGGTTAAACCAACCTCGTATTCGGATTCAGCGACCCCAAAAACATACAGTGTACATAGTCAGAGCCCCAGGCCGAATTTTTTTTTCTTTTTGTGTGATAAGGGGAAAAATTCTTATTTGAAATATAAATATTTTTGAAAATATTTTAAAATTCAAAATAACGTTCAGTGGGTTTAATTCAGTTGAAAAAATTGTAATTAATAATGGTAATATTTTTTTTTATCTTGAACCAAAATTTTATCGCAAGTTTCGATTGAAAAATGACAATAGTTATTTTTTTCAAATTTTTATTGCCTCCCACGTTTTGGATTCCGAATGATGAATAGAATTTTTCTCGGATTCACGTCGTCCTTTTTTTTGGGAGGGGTCGAATATATAGCAGGATTAACGAAAACAAAAAAACGAAACTAGATTAAAGAGGAATGTGAAAAAAACGATCCTCGCGTATACTTTCGAATGATGGAGATGAAATTGCTATCGCGAACCGGGGCTTATAGTTTGTGAGGGAGAATGCCGAGGATCACGCAGGTAGAAATGGAGTACAACGTCGACCAAATAGGACGTTTTTATCTGAATCGAATAGGGCGGGGAAAAAAAAAAAAAGAAAATCGACGGACGAAACGTTCTGTGCATTCGCCGATTTTTTTTATTCCCCTCCAACCCCGTCACTTTTTTGTTTCTTCCAGTTTGGGGCTCTCGGACGACGAAATTGCCGAATCCTCGTAGTCGTCGAGGCCATCGAGCCGTCCGACAAAAACCTTTCGTGAGATATTGCATTTTAATTGATCGATCGCCGAGAGCGAGGGATAGATATGTGTTGTGTATCCTCGCATTTCGTTTTTTCGTTGCTTCTTTTTTTTTTTTGCTTTATCGTTCAAAAGCCCGAATGGAAAAACTCGAGATCGATGATGAGAGAGATCGGACTGATTGGAAAATTTTTGGCACTGGAGTCAACGAGAAAACGATATTGCGAATTGCGCCGCAATTACATTGACCAAATTCATTTTATTCGCAGAAATAAACTCAAGTATTTGCGAGGCAAAAAATAACATTTTTTTTCAAACCTTTTTTGGATTAGAAAAATCCAGAGGGACTCTTTTTTTAGGAAAAATTCGAATTTTTGCTGTTTGAAAAAAGTCAAAAAAGGCGAAAATAAACTTCATCGTTTTAGAATCCAATAACATATTCGGGTCATTCCATGTCAAATCGACCCGATTCAATTTCGATGAAATTTGGTCAGAAGTTTTTGTTTTTAATAAAACGAAGTTGTACCAAAGGAAGAGAATTTAAAAAAAAAAAATCGAAAGTTATGGAATATTCCAAATTTCGCAATTTTTTAAATCTTTCGAGTTTATTTTTTAAATATCTCGAAAACTATTATAGTTACGAAAAAATCGTTCTGAGTTCGTCTTGGAGAATATGCGTGTGACTACGGAAAAAAAAATATTCCGAAAAGATTTTTTTGAAAAATGATGAATCTGGAGAATTTTGAGTTTTCAAAAATCGTGAAAATCCACGATCAACATTAAATTTTTAGTTCAATTTTCTTTATATCATATCTTGTAATGATCTTAAAAGATTCTGAAATTTACAGAATGGTGTTTTTTTTCTTCAAAAATATGAATTTTTGAATTTTGGTAAAAAAAAAAGTTTTTTTTTTACTTCTATATAAGTTCAGTAAAGTTGTGCAATCATGTAATTCTGTAATTTTGAGCAATAAAAATTTCGATTAATGGCATAAGAATACAAAAACAGAAATACAATTAAACTTGCATTTTTATTTTTTTGGCAAAGCGTTTTAAATGTAAACTTAATATAAGTTTACGCTAGAAACGCTTTACCAAATAATAAAAAACGCGAATACAATTATGTTTCTGTTCTTACATTCTTATGTCATTAATTGAAATTTTTACTGCTCAAAATTACAAAATTACATGATTGCTCATTTTTACTTAATTTGATTGAATTGGCGTTTTTATTTACTTGGTAAAGCTTTTTGAGCGTAAACTTAATATACATAATGTATATTAAGTTTACGTTTAAAACGCTTTACCAAATAAATAAAAACGCAAAGTAAAATTATTATTCTGTGTTTCACATTCTTATGTAATTAATTGAAATTCTTAGTGTTCGAAATTACAAAACTACTTCATTGCTCAACTTTACTTAACTGAGAGGTAAAAAAAAATTTTTTTTACCGAAATTCAAAAATGTATATTTTTTAAACAAAAAAACACCATCCTGGACATTTCAGGATCTTTTAAGATCAGTACAAGGTATTATATTTAAAAAAACGGAACCAAGAATTTAATGTTGATCGTGGACGTCCACGATTTTTAAAAATTCAAAATTCTCCAAATTCATCATTTTTCAAAAAAAAATTTCAGAATATTTTTTTTCGCAACCACAAGTATACTCTTCAAGACGAACCCAGAGCAATTTTTCGTAACTATAATAGTTTTCGATATATTTAATAAATAAACTTCAAAGATTAAAAAAAAATTGTAAAATTTTGAATCTTGCATAACTTTTGAAAAAAAAAATTTTATCCTTTGGGAGAACTTCGTTTTATTAAAAACGAAAACTTCTGACGAAATTTCATTGAAATTGAAAGGGCTCTATTCCAACTCTTGGTCGATTCGACATGGAATGACCCATTTCCAATTAGGAAATAGATCCAGAGAAACAAAACAAAGAGCGTGTGAAAAAAACCCACCCCTTCCCAAGAATTTCAGCCTAAATATGCCAGCTTTGGGGGTGGTAAAATTGTTTTACATTTCTCGATTCCAGTTTCTTGTTTATTAGTCGAATGAAATGGAGAATGCTTTCGAATATTTGTGAAAACATTTCCAGAAGGGTTGAGGGAAAGTCCAGGAGAGGTAACATCGAGAGGGATGAAAAGACAAGAAAGGAACTGACGATAAGAGACTGAGAATTAAAATAATTCGTTACTATCAACCCCGTTGAACAGTTCACAGCAAGTTTCGCACTTCCTCCCTCCCTCTCTCTCGGTTTTCATCCCCTAACTCTCTTCCCTCCCTCCGTCCCTTCTTCTCCCTCCAGTATCCATGAAAAAGCCCGTGCCTCGCGAGTGAGATCACGTATCGTTCCCAGGAGTTTAGTTTACGTCTGACCAAACACGTACTCGTTCCCCTGATGCGGTCTCAACGAAAGCAAGGAGTACTGGTAAAATAAGCCCGCAGCGTAGAAACATAACCTCTACGTAGCCGCTTGTCTACCCCCTCCTCTCCCCGACCCCCAAACCACCCCTTTCCGCTGGCTCGCATCCCCCACCCCTCCGCCCTTTCCTGGGACTATATCCAATCCAGCAACTGCAGCCTCCTTCCCTCCCTCCCTCCCTCTCCCACACCCTGCCCCTCTCTCCCTTTTCACCCCGCGCAACCACCTGACTTATCGCACCTCTATAAATAAAGGGTTGTATTCTAGGCGTTGTGCAGCTGAACACACAACTGTACGGTCGAGACTTTTGGGCGAGTGTATAATGGAAAGTTCACGGAACGAACGAGACCCCCGGGAGTTTTGCCTCCCTGATGCAGAGGGAGGAAGATATAGAGACAGAGGGAGGAAAGGGGGTGGAAAAGCTCCTGGCCCTATATCCGAATCTATATAGACAGGTGTTCTCTTTCGCCGAGGGATGAAGATCGAGGGTGTTCAAAGGGTCCTCCCGTTCGACCGGAGGAAACCTCCCTTAGCCACGAATACGTCGATACATTAAAAGCGCCATTTCAATTTGTCGTCAAACCGAAATTTTCCAGTTCAACAGCTCGATAAATCTGTGGGAGTTTAAATTTTTCGAGCTTTGGGACGATGATAAGGAGCTTCTCGTCCCAAAAGGAATTTTCGTGTGCCATTAAGGTCACGCGAAAGCGACTCCGATGGTAAAACAGATTTCCCTATTTTTTTTCTTAGAAAACGATTTATACTTGGATGAAGAATAAAATTAGGTTTTCCCATGCGAGAATGATGCACAAATGCCCTTTTTATTTCATCCTTCAGGAGTACCAAGCGAAACAAAATTCGGAGCTCTGTCGGTAAAACAGAACGGTCTCACGTGTCCTCATTCGAGTTTCATTGAATTTTAAACAAAGAAAAAGTCACTCCGGTCACTAGCTCCTTATCTTAACACCTGCGCATGCAAGAGAATAATAATAACGTGGATTTGGTCGAAGAAAAAAAATTAATGTCCCGGGAATATACGTCGAGTTGGTAAAATGTAAGCGTGACACGAATGTCGGAGTTATATCGAGTCACGCCATTCCACGTACCACGAACGTGAATTTTCCTCGTCAACTCGCGACCGCGCTTACATTTTCAACCTTTTTTTCCAACCCGTCTCCCCCCGTCTAACACGGATCAGTTCTCGCGCCTTTTTTTCTGCTTCTCTCATGCGCTTTTTCTTCTCCTTCGCACGCTGATACTTTTTTTTCTTTCATTTCACTCTTATTCTCCTTTCTTCCTTAAATAGGGGAAGATGGGGCAAAATGGACACCACCGGAAACTTTTGTATTTTTCGAAAATTAAGGTAAATGAGGAAAAACATTTAAATTAACGATTTTCCTCGTTTCTCACATGACCTTAATATCAAAGATACTTGAACCAAGCTGCTTGGGGCTTACTTCTGCAATTTCATTTTCGACGAAATTCAATTTTAATCGTAGTTGCCGTTCCTGATATTTACGCCATTTATAATGATAATTCCCTCATTTTATAATTTTTTTAATTTAATTTTTTTTTTATTATTTTTTATGGTGTCCATTTGGCCTCTAGCTATTGTCTCTACATATACGTGCATATGTATATGGGGTATTCCCGCTCAACGGGACCCCCTTTTAGGCCGACCTCTTTCGATTTTCTTGAAACTCGAGTATGTTTTAGTGTCGCCTGAAAGTATATTGTACACCAATTTTCAGATCCCTAACGATAACACTCTTTGGAATACACCAAAAGTTAAATTTCAAACTTTTTGCGTATTCAGCGCTTCGGAGCTTTGGCACGGCGCGAAATAAAATCGAAAAAATTCTTTGACAATAGCTTTCGATCGGAAATTTCCTGCGCTTTTCGAAAAAAATATCAGTGATTCTTAAAAAAAAACGAATTCATTTAAATTTCGGCTAAAAACCGAAAAAATTGATTTACAAAAAAAGAGCATAATTTACATTAAATATATTAAATCAAATTTATTCAATTTTGAGTTCAATAAATTTATAAAATTCGAAATTCGTTAAAAAACTATATAATATATCAGAGAACTGTTGAATACGAAAAACACAATATTTAAGAATTTCTATCCTACTAAAAGACTTGGCATCAGTAAACGGATGCGAGTTCCAACTTGAAATTTATATCGTGACTTCTCAGATATATAGTAAACATGAAAAAAATTGTCCCGCTGAATTAAATTAAGCTCTTTTTTTGTAAATCAATTTCTTCGGTTTTTGGCCGAAATTCAAATGAATTCGTTTTTTTTTTGGATGTGCTGATATTTTTTTCGAAAAGCGCAGGAAATTTCCGATCGAAAGCTATTGTTAAAGAATTTTTTCGATTTTATTTCGCGCCATGCCAAAGCTCCAAAGCGCTGGATACGCAAAAAGTTTGAAATATAACTTTTGGTGTATTCCAAAGAGTATTATAGTTAGAGATTTGAAAATTGGTGTACAATATACTTTCAGGCAACACTAAAACATACTCGAGTTTCAAGAAAATCGAATGAGGTCGACCTAAAAGGGGGTCCCGTTGAGCGGGAATACCTCATATATAGAGTATGTACATGCATGAATACATGTATATAAACTCTGAATATTTTTCAAAGTTTTCTCGCGTCGCTCTTTTTCATTCTCTTCTTCTCTTGGCGAGAGAGAGAGAGAGAGAGAGAGAGAGAGAGAGAGAGAGAGAGAGAGAGAGAGAGAGAGAGAGAGAACTCTCCAACAATCTCCTTGTCATTCTTATTGTTCTCGCGTTCTCTTGGTTGCCGAGTCGTAGAAGAACGACGTGAACGAAAATGGCGAGAAATGGGGTTACGAGAGCCGAGACACGATTGAATCTTCAATGCCGGCAATTCAATTGGTTGCTTCGACGATTCTGGCTCGCGTTTCGTGGCTGTGAAAGTGAAAAGGAGCAAACGGAAGTTGAAGCAAGAAAGCGGGACGTCGGAAGGAGATAGATGGAGTACCAGAAGCTACACTCCCAAGGAGTTGCTTGATTTCATTTCGAAAAATAAAAGTGCATGAGCAGCAATATGTCGCTGAAAAAAGTGCATCCATGGATAATAAGAACAGGCGACTTATAAACTACAATGAGAAAACGATTTTTCATCCTTTAGAGAATAAGAATTATGATTAAGGGAGTATTCTGGTCTAGAATTTTGGAAAAACCAATTTTTAGTGCATATTCTTAAAGTTTAGGCCTTTGAGAATATATCCTTGGAAAGAATTTTTTTAATCCCAATAATTTACGAAGTTATAGCTATTTTAGTGATGCAACAACTATGCCCGTCACGTCAGAGTGCAACTTTAAGGGGGTATTTAGGTCTAGAATCTGGAGAAAATCTTTTTTATTCATATTCTTAAATTTTAAACCTTTAAGAATATATTCACTACAGAATTTTTTTTAATACCAATAATTTACGGAGTTATAGCTATTCAGGCAACGCAATAACTACGCCCGTCACGACGAAGCGTAACTTTAAGGGGGTATTCCGGTCTAGAATGTTGAGAAAATTATTTTTTTGCATATTTGTAAAGTTTGGACCTTTAAGAATATGTCCTCGAAAGAAAATTCGTTAATTCCAATAGTTCACGGAGTTATAGCTATTTTAGTGATGCAGCAACTATGCCCGTCACGTCGGAGCGTTACATTAAGGGGTTGTTCTGGTCTAGAATTGTGAAAAAATGAATTTTTGTGCACATTCTTCAAGTTTAGACCTTTAAGAATATGTCCTCGAGAAGAAATTTTTTTCTCCCAATAGTTTACGGAGTTATAGCTATTTTAGACGCAACAACTACGTCCGTCACGTTTAAGCTATCAACACATGATTAAAAATTCGATTTTCTTCCAAACAAAAAGAGCTAAGAATTTATTTTCAATGGTATTCGAGAACTCAAAAATAGCCTTTATTTCGGGGACCCGAACGATGCGTCTAGCTACGGAAATAAGAAAGGAGCGCTAAATTTGTTAACTTCAAGCTATCAACACAACATTAAAAATTCGATTTTCTTTGAAACAAAAAGAGCTAAGAATTTTTTACAGCGGTATTTAAGAACTGAAATATAGCCTTTAATTCAGGGACCCGAACGATGCGTCTAACCATGAAAATAAAAAAGGAGCGCTAATTTTTGTTAACTTCAATTTTGGAGCAAATTGGACAATAGACATTTTTCTCAAAACTACTTTTCTCAACACGGCTGAAATGATATCTCGAGTTCTACTCAACTGATTTACTTCAAATTTTATACCAATCTTCAATGTATAACTCTCTATCGCCCCTACCACTTTTGTAAAAAAAAATATTTTTTCTACTATTGTAAAAAAATTAAAACTATGAAAAAACGAATCGAAAAACCACTTTTTTGTTCAGACAGCCATATTCCGATTTTTTTTCCGTTTTCTCTAAGGTAGGGGCTATAACGACATTCTTACTAATTAAGAATCGTTTTTTAAATTTTGTATCGAATGACTAGAAGGGTTGCAATTGTGTCAGCCATGACACCTCTTTTTTAGCCCCACCTTTACCAGTTCATAACTTATTTAATTTTAATTTTTTTTCTCGAAAATTTTATTGTTTATTGTCAAAATATTAATAAATGTGTTGTAAAAAAAAGAATGTTGAAAAAATGCTCAAAATATATGTCTCCAGACCAGAATACCGCCTTAAATCTTGGTAATATCATTTTTTCGTGCACAATTCCCAGGTGCGAGATAACGACGATCGTTTGGGTGATTCTTTTCATTCCACGATAAAGTGACATTCACAATTTTACAACACGTGTTATGTATGTCACGAAATGTGACACGTCAAACTGCACCATGCATTACACGGAGCTTTATCTTACAAGCACGCTCTTCTCCAACTCTCTTCGCTCACTCCGTCTCTCTCCTCTCTCTCTCTCTCTCTCTCTCTCTCTCTCTCTCTCTCTCTATCTCTCTCTCTCTCTCTCTCTGTTGTGCTCACTCGCCCGATTACACCGGCATCTGGCGTGCAGGGAAATCGTTGAAAATTCAGGTCGTTGCACCAGCGGATTCGTGCCCTCCTTCATCCCTCCCTCGCCCCGCTTCACCTCCCCTGTCAGGCGTACCACTGAAGTATAAAGGGAAGAGCCACTGCGATATTCGCCCACCCTGTTGTGCTCCCCTCCCCCTGCCCCCAACCCCTACCCCCATCTGGACGTACGTGTCGTTCTCAGCATATTCTTGTTGTCGCCCAACTACGTGTGTATTGCTTCGTCCTCCCCCCCCCTTAACTCCCCACTTCAAATCCCAACTAAACTCGTACGGGAGCGCCATCTATGCACTGGGCTGTGTATGGCACTGACTCTCTCGTGGTGTACATACGAATGGCCGAGTATCAACGTAATACCCATGTAAATGTGTAATTTAGAGAGGGAGAGAGAGAAACAGGGAGGAAGCAGCTATACTCTCTCGTTTTGCGTCCTTGAATGTTGTGCCTGTACACACGTACTTTGGCGGAAGCACAGTTTCGAATGTACGTAAAATAATCGCGTTGTTACGTGTCTCACTTCGTAACGGGTTTGACACGGGTTAACAGGGGCCAACGCAGTTGCACCGACGCTCCCGCCAGATGGCGCATCCGCTAGGCGGCGGCACCGCCGTCTCGCTACCCCCACCCGCGCTCAAACTCCAGCGCCCAACTCTGGCATCGGCAAGCACCGCGAAGCATCGTGTCGAGCATTGAATGTGGATTAGGGTTCCTCTTAAAAGGATCGCATAAGCTCACGGCTTAACGCCCCGACATATATACCTACATCTACTCATTTCCATCCTTCTCTCTCTCTCTCTCCATTTTCCCTTCAGCTTTAACCTACAAAATCCCTTTTTCCCCCACCCTTCGATAGCCCTCTACCACTCCGGCTACACGGTCAGAGCCTTATTTACGAGGCGTGGATTACTCGTGTGTGTGTGTGTGTGTGTATTTGTACGCTTGGTTACAACCGTTAACGCGTTTTCCCAGCCCGTTTCAGCCGGACCTTCCACGCAGTAACTCCCTAACCTCCATTCCGCTATCTCCCTCTCTTTCTCTTCGTTCAGCCTCGGTTTTTCTTTTTTTTTCTATTTTTTTATGCCACTAGTTGTTGCTCCCCCAGGTTAACGCTCACGTTTTTCGCCTAATTCCCGTAATCCTCGAGACGTTACTTACCCACGATCTGCTCACTGGCTCTAATATACTTTTCGCTGAACGTGTGTCTTGGTTTGTTTTTTTTTGCGGCACATTGTTCTTGTTGCGTTTTACAAGCTTTGCGGTAGCGGGATTCCCCTTTTTTCTTTCCTTCGGACGTTTTCAGAGGTTTTCACGTCACTCGCCCCGGTTAAGCTTTTGTTCTTTATTCTAAGTGGGTTATTTGTTAAGTACGAATTGAGATCGGAAAATCCAAGCGTAGAGCTCCCATCATTAAGAGGAGGCTAAATACCATTTTTATTCAATCCCTACATTATTGACGTATCATCGTCGTCTAGTCTTTCTCCGACAACCGTGGATGAAAATTAATTACATTTTGACAATTAAGAGAGGAATAAATTAATTAACAATTAATTGTCAATTGAGAGGCTAAAATGCGTTACAGCTAATGCCAACGAACTCATTCGAGCCCCCTAAATATTATAGGTTACTCGTCAGAATCCATGGTGCTGCCCTCACTCGCACGTCTGTGAACTACATTTCGCCATTTCGTTTTTCAATAAAACTACAATTTATCGACATTTATCTCTTGATGCGCCATCCAAACATACGGCGTGTCATTTTGATAAAATAATGTCGAAAACGTCTCGATATTTGTATCGTGGCGTTCTTCATGGAGCCTCACTCTTGGTTTTACCCGAAATGCAGTAAAAGTTTAATAATTTAAGTTTTTCAATTACAGTTTTTTGGTGGTAAGTGAATCTGTAAATTTTTTTTTTGTTTTTCGAAAATTTTTTAGTGAGGCTCCATTCCTACCATTGTTCCGATGATGTTGTTAAAATTTTATTCAATTCCATCCATTTGTATAAGAGCAAGTTTGGATGGCAATTTCGAGGTGTTAGTGTCGGTAGTTAGCCTCCTCTTAAAGAGAGATTTGAAAAGTGAAAAGTGTAGGAAAAATTCACAATGCTTAAGGGGATGATTCTCGAATATAAATAATTGTATAAATCATTAAATATACAAAATTGCTAGTTTCTTGCGACAATATTCGCATAAATAGATGATCATATAAAAAAAAAATTGTGTAACCAGGACTCTTAGTTTCGGTTTTAAATCGTTTTTACTAAGATACACAGACGTGATGTCGATATTCATGGATTGAAAAAGAGAAAAAATGACTTTGAGATAAAATAAATATAAACAATTACTGTGACGCAGTAATGAGCGAATAATTATAAACAAATATGGCGTTTCATCTCGAACTTGGGAGAAAATAATTTCACTCGGCAAGTATTCATAATTATCTCGTTAAAAACCATTTTCCAAGGTATTTCTTGCGAATGGATTTCTCGTTCTCGAGAAAACGAGGGTTTGAATATTCTGAAAAGGATATTAAAACAAGATTCTGCGACACTCGATGCAGCGGTTTGGGTTATTTCCGAGTACGAGAAGTTACGAAGAGCGTACTGCAAAGAGAGGAGACTATTAATACGGGGAGAAAGGGACATCAGGAGGATTCCGAGCGATACGAAAATGCGATCACGGAATCTCTCCCTCTATTCGACTCGATTCCCGGATTATGAATAAATATGAGATGTTAATTAAAAGTTTTCCCCCGTCGCGCGCATAACTGTATATCCATAAAGAAATGTCGTCGTGGTTTCATGTATAACGAGGCGAGGAATGGAAAACTGTCTCGTTCGGAAAATTTCGAAAAGTCAAACGAGAATATCGCGAAAACTAAACTGTCGGATTGACGGACTCTTACGACTTCTGAATCTCCCGTTCTCGTGAAATGGAACTTATTGGAAAATATTTCAATTCACGAACGAGCAGAAAATTCGAGATAAAAATAACTCCCGCAAAGTGTCAAATTGTCGACAGAATTCTCATTTCGAGAATCTAGAGAAGGCAAAAATATGGAAATTAACAATCGTCTATTTTTGTTCCACTTTTTGCTTCTATCAATATTTAGGAGAAACCTGGACACAATTTAAGGCAGTATTCTCGTATAGAGACAAACATTCGGAGTGTTTTATCGAGCTCGATAAGAAAAATATATTTTCACCATTCTTTTTTTACAACATATTTATTGATATTTTGACAATAGACGAAAAAAAATTTCGAGAAAGAAAAAGGAAAATTAAATAAGTTATAAACTGGCAAAGTTGGGGCTAAAAAAAGGGGTGCGCTCGCTGACACGATTGGAAGCTTTTTAGTAATTCGATACAAAATTTAAAAAAAGATTCTTAATTAGTAAGAATGCCATTATAGCCTCTACCTCAGAGAAAATGTAAAAAAAAAATTTCGCAAAATGGCGGCTGTCTGAACAAAAAAAGGTGTTTTTCGAATTTTTTTTCATAGTTTTTAATTTTTTTACAATAGTAGAAAATAGAGATTTATACACTGAAGTTTGGTAAAAAAAATTGAAGTAAATCGGTTTTGAGAAAAACGTCTATAGCCCGATTACGTTACTAAAATAGCTACAACTTCGTAAATTATTGAAATTAAAAAATTTTCTTTCAAGAATATATTCTTAAAGGTCTAAACTTTAAGAATATGCGAAGAAATTTTTTTTTTCAAAATTCTAGACCAGAATACCCCCTTCAAGTCACACTTCGTCGTGATGGACGTAATTGCTGCGTCACTAAAATAGCTATAACTTGAATTATTGGAATTCAAAAATTTCCTTTCGATGATATATTCCCAAAGGTCTAAACTTTAAGAATGTGCACAAAAAAAACTTATTTTTTCAAAATTCTAAACCACCCTTAAAGTTACGCTCCGTCGTGATGGACGTTGTTGCTACGTCACTGAAATAGCTATAACTACTTGAATTATTGGAATTAAAACATTTCCTTTCGAGGATATATTCTTAACGGTTTATACTTTAAGAATATTCGAAAAATGATTTTTTTCAAAATTCTAGTCCTGAATACCCCCTTAAAGTTATGCTCCATCGTGACGGACGTAGTTGCTGCGTCACTAAAGTAGCTATAACTCCGTAAATTATTGGAATTAAAAATTTTCTGTTCGAGGATATATTCTCAAAAGTCTGTTTAAGAATATGCCAAAAAAAAAATGATTTTTTCAAAACTCCTTACCAATTAAGGGTAAAAAAAAGATTTTTTTCAAAATTCTAGACCAGAGTACTCCATTAAGGGCAAAACAATTTATCTTCTCCAAAATTGGAAGATGAAGAGTCTAAAATTTTTGAAAATTGTGAAGGTCACCATTTTATTTGTGACAAATGGTTGTCATATTTTCGAATCACACAGTTTTTCATGCAACATCAGTAAATAAATTCGTTACTTGGGTACATTTCCAGAACTCTTTGGGGGGTCTTTCAGCGAACCTCCACGTTTACCCACATTCCTTGGGGGTTGCAACACGAAAATCTCCGAAGCGACTAAGCGAGTGAAATCAGTCAACGGATAATGTTTGCCTTCATTTGCAAGGTCCACCAACTCTCCCGTGTATTATCCTGAATTCGAGGTACAATATTCCGTGTAAGACTTCACTGTCTTCAAACGGGAATATCATGAACGATCTCATTGATAAGGACTTTGGAAAAATTTGTAAAAAATAGATTTTTCGTGGCAAAAGCTCGAACGACCAGAAAGAAGGTTGACGGAGATTCGAAGGTGGAAAAAAAGGGAGAGGAGAAGGTCGATTGTAGAGGGGAATAAAGTTTTGATTGTGTGCGAGGGAGAAAAACGTATTTTCTCTCTGAGCAAAATGCTACAGCATTGAGGGTTAGATCTTGGAGAGGTGAGGGTGCGAGAAAAGTTTTGTCGGGGCTTTTCACTCTGTACGAGAGGAGAATCTGCGGGGAGAAAAGGAGCATTATCGCTCGGTAGAGTCTAAACTTCGAAATCCTCAAATGCGTTCGCTCCCGGAGCTCCCTCAAATTCTCAGCCCTTGCTCCATCCCCTATGAGGATTTTGCTCACTTTTACCAATGGTGTCGAATCTTCAGTGCCGATATATAAATATATACTTCTCGCGCATTTTATCCCAACCGAACCTCTTGGTTCATCGCTTCGAAAACTTTTGTCGCCCGCAAAAGGGCCGAGTGAAAAAAAAGACATGAAAATGGGGAAGGACGTTTCATCCTCTCCACACTTCTCTGAATTCTATATTTATTTTTATTTTTCATTATCGTTACCTCGTACGTATCAATCGTCTCGATGGACGATCGATGAAACTTCGAAGAACAATAAAAAAAATGTTTAAGTAAATATTATTGTAGTTATTGCTGCAAAAAAAAAAAAGGTTTTACACTGAGAAAAAAGTTCAGTTAAAACAACTAAATCCATTTAGTTGAAAAAATTTAGTTGATTCAATATTAATTTGTTTGAAATAATGAAACTATAATTAATTCAACAAATTGATTTGGTTAACCATAAGATATGAGGTGAACGAAATTATTTGGTCAATTTCCAGATAGAGTTTAGTCCAATTTACACGTTACTGAGTTGCTGCACAGAAATATTTCGTTGATTTCTAGTATATTTTAACTAAATAAATTTAGCTGTAACGAAAAAACAATTCGGATTTTCAATCACACAATTTATTTGGTACAAAGATATTTATTTGATTAAACTGAAACTTTGCCCATTCAAGCAACGATTTAATCGATTCAACTAAAACTTCCACTGTATCTTTGTCGAATTACCAAAATGATCTCGTTGAACGTCCGGAAACAAATATTTGGTTAAGTCAAACAAATTTTTGCATTTTCAACAAAAAAAATTTCTCAGTGTAAAGGAACTATTTAAAGATTCAAAGAAATTGCTGATTTCTGGGGTTAATATGATATTAGAATTTTCAAAATATCTCCTTTTTTAAGGTACTAGTCTACTTTAGAAGGCCAAACAAAATTTTTAAGATTTTTTTTCTCAGTTTCTTTATCAGATATGGCTATAAAACTGTTTTTACAACATTGTTTCATCCTTCGAAAATACAAAAAAAAATTATTTTTTATTTTGATTCTTTGAATCATTTGTAGAAGGCGCCAAAGTCAAGTCTTCGAAAATGTCTTGTTCCATGCTCGACAATTGCCAATCCCAGGATTGGCGAGTCTGAAACAAAAAAAATAAAAAAGCATTTAAAAAAGAAAGGTTCTTACACAATGATTCACCACCATTAATGAAAAATAGATCAAAATAATTGGCGGATATTTGAAATAAATTGTGAAAAATTCAATTTTTCATTTCAAACATCCACCATTTTTTTAACGATATTTCATTAACAGTAGTAAATTGTTGTGTAAGAAACCTTCCTCTTTACAATGCTTTTTTATTTTTTTGTTTCAGACTTTCCAATCCTGAGATTAACTGTCGGCAGCCAAGACATTTTCGACCTTGGCGTCTTCTATAAATTATTTAAAGAATCAAAATATTTTTTTGTTTGTATTTTCGAAGGATGAAACAATGTTGTAAAAACAGTTTTATAGCCATTATTCATAAAGAAGCTGGGAAAAAAATCTTAAAAATTTGCTTTTTTCGGTCTTCTAAAGTAGATTAGCACTTTAACATAGAATATTGTTCTCTACAGTTTTAGGCTCATTTTAGTGAAATCAGATTAAAACCTGTGAAATGGATTGAAGACTCAAAACTACTCTTGTTAAATATTCTGAATCATTATGTCTATAGTCTATCGAGCCCAATTTGTGCTATTTCGATTTCAACATTTTCTATAAATAATTAAATTGTAAAATCTTTAATGGGAAATGCTTGAGATTTCTCAACTTCCCATTCGTTGTTTAATTCTTCGAAATTCAAAATTTTGGCTTGATAGACTATAACAAAAAGATTCTGTTACAAGAATCTTTTTGAGTTTCTCAGATTGCCTTAATGAAATTCGATTTCTCATTCAATAATCATAATAATCAGGATAATCATCATCCGCATCTGTTCTGATATTGACTTTCATATGTAATCTATTGGACTCTGGATTGAGAGGGACGAAATAGCTTGTAGGCTTTTAAGTAAATGATCCAGCCAGGGACAAATATACGTACGAGTGTATATCTGTATCTACCTTGCCCTGAATCAAGTACATATTCAAATAGAACTGGCCAGGCATAGGATTTGGCAGTAGCCCTTTGGTAGTGTATCGTCTGTATGCATATGGGGCATTCAGGCTCAATGGCAGTTTGTTCAATGGCAGATTTTGCGATCCACTAACAGAGAAGCCAGAATGACCGAGCAAGCTTTCATACAAAATCAAGTCTCTCTAGCTCGACGCTCTTTGGGATTGCGTGTGTGAAAGCTCATTGTGATAAAAATTGTTGTCTCTGTTCTATTTCCAAGAATAGCCAAAAAGGGGTTAATGTTGCCCCAATTCCTCCTTGAAAATGGCGCGGAACTTTGCGCCCGGAGGAATAAGTTCCACGATAGACTCTTAATTGGATTGGAACATTTTGTGATACTGGAGAAAAAATGCTTTTAAAAAATACCGAAGAAATTGATTGAAGACTTAGAGGGATTGGACTGTAGACGCGGATCTAGCGTAATCCACTCTGTTGGTCGTGTTTCCGGGCTACGAGTGGCCAAGGTACACATTCGACGTAACCACGTACCAGACATGAAGCATTCTCAACAAAACCACTAATTTTTGCTCCTAAATTTCATCAGTGTGCATTTCTATATAAACTGATTAAATTTACTCACGAACACGATCAACATTTTGGAATCGAGAACCGCCTAGGATCAATGTTCCAGTTGGCATGCAAAATATAGAAGTTATATATACATTTGGCGGGTACTACTCGCTTGCGCGAGAGCGCCGCCGCGCCGGCGCCACCTGGCGGATCTTTTGCGAACCAAGGAAATTCTTCATTTCTATATATTCCCCTGCCGCTATACTCTAATGGCCGAGATCCTGACAGTGGGAACACTGTACTGATTTTTTTTCAATGCATATCATTACAAATCTTTGAATTATGTTGAGTTATTTCGAATTGAATTGATTTCCTTGTTTCCGAGGTGAATATTTGCGCACATGTGCTTAATACTTTTTGACGATTTGTGTGTGTGCGTGTGTGTCTGTGAAAGGATTAAAGAGACTTACCTTTGCGAATGGCGGCGGGACTCGGGGTGGCGAGGACGAGCAAGGCCAGACCGAAGAAGCCCCACCACCAACCCCAACTACCAGCTGCTACTGCGGGCATATTTTTCCCAGCCAGCACTCTCCTTCTCCTCCTCCTCCTTCCCCACCCCTCCCACCACCGCCGACGAGAACTGTCAGACGACTTTTTCCCTCCCCACGGAAAGCTTCATTTGCGATCACCACCTGTAAACCGATCGATAAATTCAATCGTCATTAATGAAAATAAATTGGTTTCTCCTGAAATCAACCATTCAACGGTGACTGGAGGGTGAAAAAGAAAGTCAAAGGAAACGCCTAATTAAGAATAATGATCCATTATGAATCAATTAAAATTTATAATCAGTGATTTTAATGAGGTGAAATTTTTTGTTATAATACGATAATTAGGAGCTATTTTTAAGTTATATTTAAAGCTGCCATTCGGTGTTAAAATGATAGAAACACTAGATTTTTTGAAAGCTTTTTTCGGGGCTCTCTGTAGTCGGTAAGCCGAAAACTCCATTTGAAACCTTACATTTATATAAACTCTCGGGAATGGCAAACATTTTGCCTCGGGAGATGGAGATTCGGAATAGCAAAGGGGCCAAAGATAGACCGGAAGCTGCCTTGGTATATCTATTTTGCATACAACCTCGACCTCCCCTTTTGCCTTGTATGCATATATATATATATATGCAGGCCTTTCACACGCCCTCTCATTCTGCCAGGAACCCCCCAACAGAAAACACGTATAACGTTGCGAAATTCACTGGCAATCTCGTGAGGGCCTACTATGAACTCCTTTAACCCTATTTTTTTGAAATATTAATTTTTAGTTTTTTAGAATTGAAAGATTTACCGGGGTCGAAAGAAATTATGCAAAAAAAGTTTTTTGTCAATCGATAAACAGAAATTAGACAAAAAATTCTCCACGATTGATTTTTCTCAACTTCCAGTAATCTTGAAAAAAAATACCACATAAGAAACCCGAGTATAAAAAATTATCGAAAAATTTTTCACGTTCTTGGCATTCGAGAAAAAATATTTTCCGTCTCTTTCGCATTCAAACGTGACATTTGAAAAGCACATAACGAGAACGGTATGAAGAAAAATAAATTTATGTTGCCCGTGCAAGGATACGAATATCCTCGATCGAAGATATATATATTTTTTAGTCAGCGAAAAATTGTTTTGTAACGCTGACAAATGGTCGACAATATACGAGGGGGAGTGGGAAATGTGTACGTGAGGCTATCAAGATTTCTCGTGGGATGGTTTTTTTATCGCTCGAATAAAAAAAAAAAAAAAAAATAAAAAATGGCCGAATCGATGATATAGATCCCCTTCGAGATATACGTATATACAGCATACGTCATAGCAGGGCGATTTATTCTTCCCCAGTGGCGCCCAATTTATTTTTTATTCGTGGAAATTTTATTATTATTTTTTGTAAAAATAAAAAATAAAATGGCACGTAATAAAAAGGACCGAGAATATGCCGTATACGGTCTGCATGATGATCGCCAATTTCACTTCACGGTTACGGTTCGTTTGCCACCGGGAGAGGGTGTGAAACACCCCCGAAACGCTTCCGGTTTGGTTGTGCATAGTTTATTCCAAGAGGGGAGAGTGGGGGAAGGGTTTCCCTCCCCAACGCCCAAAAAAGGGCAAATACAATCGAGCTTCGACGAATTTTTTTTTGCCGTCGCAATCGATTGACGAAATTGAACGGTCCGACGAATAATTCATGTTCGATTGCTGGACTTTTTTTTTTTAAACATTTTCCTTGAATTATTTTTCATTAATTGGCCCGTGTGTGCATTTGGGCGGTTCTTCCAATCGCGCATCGCTCACTCGTGCATGTTTTTATCGCACGATCCTACGTTTTTCAATATTTGCATCCAGCATCCCCTGCATCCCTTTCCCATAAACAAAAAGCACGAATATTTCTCTCGGTATCGTTGAAAATTACAATTTTCCATATCAAACGATTTTCATGCGAAAATTTTCATTTCGAATATCAATATATTGTTTACAATAAAAAATGTTGGTACAAATTATACCGATTGCCAATTTATGGACTCTATTTTTTTAAGGGTTGTTTACAGAGTTTATGAGGGAAAAAATTGATGGATATCGGAAATTTGTTATTCTCGATTTTATATTTTTTTACTCCATTGGTTTAATTTGATTTTATAGAGCCATTACGATTTCATCAACAATTTAACTTGCGAGACCAAAAAATTCGAAACTTTTATTAATTAAATGAGAAATATTCCTTTATTAAAATTATGATCCTTTATAAAAATGGTTATTTTTAATCCCCAGAGAAAATAAGGTAAATGTCCCAATTATTGAACAGGTCCCAATTGTTGAACACTATCTTGTATTTTTATTATTTCTCATTCACCTGCATGCATTTAATTATTAATAAAAATTTCATTACATATATGGACCTTTTAGCTATCGAAATGTTACCTTACTCGTGCAAAAAAAGCTTCAATTAATAGAGAAAAAATTATTTAATCAGCAACGGTGACCCAATTTGACGTCTCGTGGTAACTGCTTATCATTTTTGCTAAGACGCGCCGCTTCACGCGTAAGGGCATAAAAAATTCAAAAACTGTCGCATCTCAAAAAGTAAAAGGCGTTTCAGGTTCCTCAGGAAATTTCTTACAAATAACAATTTAAAATTTTTTTTTAAAATTAATTATTTGTTAAAAAATACGTTGTTCGATCATTGGGACATAGAAAATGCAGAGTGTCCCAATTATTGAACCCTCGAATTCTCCAAGATGGCGTCATTAAACCCATCAAAACATCGAGACAGTTAACGTGTGACAGATCGTGTGAATCGGATTTATTCAAACAAAAACTGTAAGTTCCTGAATAAACTTACCTCTATTCTTTTAATAATAACTCTAAGATCGTCAAATATATTTTTTATTTGTATTTTCGTGCAATAAACATAAAAAGAAAAGTAAAAAGAGAATATAACCTAAATGTAACCTAAAAATACGAATGTAATGTTCAATATTTTTTGCTCTCCGATATTTCAGTCGAAAAACAAGAAAGCTGCGACAGAATCAAAAAAAACCGAACATGAAAACGAAGAAGCTGAAAATAAAAATAAAATGAAGTTTGCGTTGAAAAGCAAAAATAAACCAAATGCGAATGAACCAAAAACCTGTCAAAAGGGACTAAATATATATTTTTGTATTTTTACATGATTAATAAAAGATTATTTGAGTATTTGATTTTGCTTTTATTTCTTAATATTGTACCCAAAGTAATGTTTTCAGAACGGAAAAAGAATTCTCGAGAGTGTTCAATAACTGGGACATGCCTGTTCAATATTAGGGACATAGGCACTTCCAGTGTTCAATAATTGGGACATTTGCATGCTTCACATTGTTATTCTTTTTTTTCATTTGAAATCATTTAAAGATAATTTAAAGGGCGATTTTTCGGAAGTAAAAATATCAAAGTATCATTTGAACATAAAAGCGATGCGCTTTTTTTTATTTTATATTTTTTTCTCACTGAATTCAATCCCCAGATCCTTAGCTGTTCAATAATTGGGACATTTACCTTATATTTCAATAAAATTTGTCATGCATTCATATATTCATGATGATATTCTCACAAAATCCGCGGTGATTAGTTGAATGATGACGAAATTAATTACAATGTCATTTCATCGATGTTTTGAGTCGGGGTTTAGAGAAATTATCTATTTTCCGGTCGAACGCGGGTGCAAGCATTGTCATTATTCTCCGGGGAATGGAATCGTCGATAAATTGACGTGTCCGAGGGACAATTAGGGATGCTGGGATTTGAAAACAATATAGTCAAAGCGATGAAAATCATCGAACGCAGAGTATAACGAAAATCCTCTCGACCTCGATTCTCGATTGCTCTGTTTGACGAGAAGATTGCTGCGGGCGCTCAGCCCAGATAAATGATAACCGAATGGGTTATTGACTAAATTATCGTCATTATATACTATTGAGGAAACATATTATTGGACGTAGAAAATTGTATATAAATTACTCAAAAAGGTACAGATTATATTGAAAGATATAATAATATAACGACATAACGAAAACCCTCTTAAGGATGCTCGCATCATCCCAGCCAAAAATGTTGTCTGATTAAAATTTCCGTACTTCGCGAAACAATAAAAATCTGAAAAAATTAGCAACCTTTTGCATGCCATAAACAACAATTATCAATAATGATATTGTCCAAAAGTTATTAATAAATTGTTTTTATTTAATTTCAATTTAAACGCACATAAAAAATGTTGGATAATTATTTATTCAAACAATTTAATAATAACTTTTGGGCAATATTATTATTGATAATTGTTGCTTATGGAATGCCAAATGTTGCTGAATTTTTTCAGATTTTTATTGTATCACGAAGTACGGAAATTTCAATCAGATAAAATTTTTGGCTGGGAATGTAAGAGCAAAGCATCCTTAACCTGATTTCTCTATTTTACGAGAGAGATGTGAGGTGTGCTTGAATGAAGGGTCACTAATACCCTGAATCGTTGATCAATTTCTTATTATTTATAATTTATTGTCATAAAATTGGCAAGATTTGTTGTTGAATACAGAAAGCTTGCACACACCAAAACATGCGATTTTAAAGGACATAACATCGAACCATCGGATTGATATTGATCTGTCATAAATTAATAATATTAAAATTAATTCATTGATTAATTTGAAATATCAAAGTCAATTTTTATGATAAATATATTCATATCTGCAACCCACAAATGACGACCAATAAGAGCCTGATAAAAGAGTTGAACAAAAATGTCTTCCCTGAAGACCTTTTTTCCGTCATACTTCGGAAATACTCATTAATTTCTAAAGGGAACTCGGAATTCACATGGCAAATAATCCGACGCTAGAACCGGATGAAATATCGACCGCGATATCGCGAGTAATTTGTGGACAACTAACACTCTCCGTGTATTCTCCTGTGAATGCTATTATCTCCCTGTTACCATGTGCGAATGTATTGCCTCAGTTGTAATAGGTGGACCATGCAATTTGACTAATTAACGGTAACCCAATGATCGTTGGCAACATTGAATTGCTCGATTATCCAAAATGGAACATTTGTAGGCCAGGTGACACGCACCAATTTTCATGAACACAAATATATACACAAACAATAATATACATAGGACAATGTAATATCTGCTTGTTTATTGATCTACCGCTGAAAATTCAAACGATTTTTAATGCCTCCAAATGTCGCTATTACAATTAGTTAGGTCCTAGCCTAGAAAACAGTTCGACAATTAAATAAATTCGTATAATCTTTGAGACAAGAAACTTGCAAGAGTTTCAATTTGCAGACAGTCAGTAGTCTTATATAGATTTGGCCAGGACGCTTCGATTGCGCGAGAGCGCTCGGCTCTCGCGGCCACCTAGCGGATTCCCGGCGAAGCTCATCACGTGTACAGCGATACTCTTTATACACGGGAATGAAAACAAATTATTCCAAATGTAAATTCAGAGAATATTGATTTTTTTTTCCTCCTAACCTTTTTGTTAGAAAAAATAATGAAAAGTGAAAATTGTTTGGAAATTCGTAATAAATATGTAATGTGGAGAAAAATTAATAACCCTTTCGTTATTTTAGTGAATAATTAGTGAAGTGTACAGGCGAATTATTATATTTTACGTTTATATTTCTACTGGAATTTGATTGAATTATTTCGTAATTGGTAAATCGGCGTGCAAGATTATGACGCTGAGAGTACAAAGTGTAGGGCAAACTGAAAATACGCAAATGCAGTATGTTTCACGAATACTCTTGTCCCTCTCTCTCTCTCTCCCTTTCCCTCTTCGTTCCTGTTTCCATTCGTGCCACTCGAATTTAATTGAATCAGTCAGTCCAGTCCGATGGAGAAGGGACGGGAGGGTTTGCTATAATAAAGTCACAGGGTTAACACCGAGAGTTCATGGGGTTATCGAGATGGCGCTGCAGTGCCTCGTCGAGTGCTCGTTATATCAGCAAACGAAGCCCTCATCCCTCACTAGATTCTCCCTCTCTCTTTCACTCTGGTTCTGATATTCGGCCGTTTTCGAGGCTCTATCTCAGGTAACGTGATTACACATATTCGTTAGCCACATTCTCACGCGTCCTTATCAGTTTGCCAAAACGGGAAAAAAATTGCTCGTTTGACAAAAAAAAAATTCTCCCAAATGAATTATTTTTTTCAAAAAAAAATATTTCACTGTTAAATAAATGAAAATTTTTCTTGCAATATTTGCGTTCAATGAAGAAAAAATGCTTCCACATTCTTGTAATTTTGCAACAGAGCATTAAAAATTAACTCCAATTTTTTAAAAATAATTCCAAAAATTTGACGTTTAAAGCGGAAAAATAAATATACAAGTAAAAAGCATAACAAGACTCCTCGACTGCACGTTCCTTCGACGTAATTGTACGGTAAGTCGAGGAAAAATGAGAACGACTAATTTCGGTCGTTAAAGGCACGTCGACTTGGAACGAATTCACGGTGAAAGAAATTCTCTCAATTCACGAGAGCAAAGAAATTTCAAGGAGTCCCAACTGGAGCGAGAGCAATTTTTATTTAATTTATTTCTATCTCGGAATGCGATATTTTTTTTTCAACTCGTAATACATTTTCATGAAATATACTCGACGTCATTGCGAGTAATAAAAATAATAAATCAAGTGACTATATTTTGTTTTTTAAAAATAAATATACGTGATGAAACGAAGCTAATTTCGAATGTTGAACCGACATTTTTCCTGGGCACTGATAGTTGAAAAAAGGCTTTGAAAGGTTTGCAAAGGAATTCTTAAGAACCTTTTGATTTTCATTTTTTTCTCTCATTGCACGAATTTCTCTGGGCATGGAATTCACTTTTTACTTTAGAAAATAATAATAATAACATAGTTATTCGCTGAGTGAAAAGATTTTTTTTTTATCGACTTGAAATTGAATATCTGGGAATGCAAATCAAGATTTGTGGGGTGCTCCGACCTCAGATTAACTTTTTCAAATTTTAGCAGGTTTCTCCCAAATTTATCCCTTTATTTTTATTACTCGCCCCGATTCCACACCACACAAAAAGTTTCACTGCTCTTTCAAAAATAAAGATATTTTAATTTGCTAAGCGGCGTTTCAAAGGGGCCGAATTCAGCTTCATTTCGCTTTTTCCAAAAAAATGTTGCGATTTTTTTTTAACCCTGTACGCCCTTTGAAAGATGGTCGTTTTTTGGCTTTTTTTTTGGCATTGTAATTTTCGCGTCCGATCTATGGAAATTTTTGTTGAATGTTTTTCCCATGGAAAAATTGTGGCAGGGAGTATTGGCTTCAATTTTATTTTTTTTAAAGTTTCGTACGATTTTTTTTCGCAAAAATATTCAATTTTTCGTAAAAAAACGACCATATTTATAAAATGTAGCGTAACACTAAAAATACTGGATTTTCGTGAAATCACTGGGAGAGTAAAAAGTTATATATAATTATTCTAAATTGAATGGCATTTTTTTAGAATCTTTTTTCAAAATTTTGTTTTTCGAAAATTTGTCCTGTCAACGAGTTTTTTTTATCTTTAACAATCGAGTCTCTTACCTCATCTACACGGATTTTTCGATGAAAAAATCATGTAGATAAGGTTTTTCGATTAAAAAGCCGTGTAGATGTGGTAAGAGATGGTTTAAGACAACATCTCGTTTACAGGAAAAATAAGAAAACATAAAATTTTGAAAAAAAATCTGAAAAAATTTAATTGAATTTAGAATGATTGTATGCACCTTTTTGCCGTCTTAGTGATTTCACGAAAATCCAGTAGTTTTGGAGTTACGCTACATTTGATCAATATGGTCGTTTTTTTCGAAAAATTTGATACTTTTGCGAAAAAAAACGTACGAAACTTTTTAAAAAACGAAATTGAAGCTAATACTCCCCGCCGCGAGTTTTTCATGGGAAAAACAGTCAACAAAAATGCCATCGGTCGTGAGCCAAAATTGCAATGCCAAAAACAAAGCCGAAAACGACCTTCTTTCAAAGGGAGTACCGGTTTAAAAAAAAAGTCCCAAGTTTTTTTTTTTGAAAAAGCAAAATGAAGTCGAATATGTCCCCTTCAAACTCCCGCTTGGCGAATTGAAATATCTTCATTTTTGAAAGAGCAGTGAAACTTTTTGTGTGGCGTGGAATCGGGGCGAGTGTTTCCAAACTTGGCCGATAGTGTATATGAGGTATTCCCGCTCAATGGGACCCCCTTTTAGGCCGATCTCTTTCGATTTTCTTGAAACTCGAGTATGTTTTAGTGTTACCTGAAAGTATATTGCACACCAATTTTCAGATCTCTAACTATAATACTCTTTGGAATACACCAAAAGTTATATTTCAAACTTTTTGCGTATTCAGCGCTTCGGAGCTTTGGCACGGCGCGAAATAAAATCGAAAAAACTCTTTGACAATAGCTTTCGATCGGAAATTTCCTGCGCTTTTCGAAAAAAATATCAGCGTTTTCGGAAAAAACGAATTTATTTCAATTCCGGCCAAAAACCGAAAAAATTGATTTATCAAAAAGGGGCATAATTTAATTCAGCGGGGAATTTTTTTCATGTTTTGTATATATCTGAGAAGTCACGATATAAATTTCAGGTTGGAACTCACATCCCTTTACTAATGCCAAGTCTTTTAGTAGGATAAAAATTCTTGAATATCGTGTTTTTCGTATTCAAGAGTTCTCTGATATATTATATAGCGTTTTTTTACGAATTTTTAATTGAGTAAATTAATTAAATTAATTACATTAAATTTATTAAATCAAATTTATTAAATTTTGAATTTAATAAATTTATAAAATTCGAAATTCGTTTAAAAAACTATATAATATATCAGAGAACACAATATTTAAGCATTTCCATCCTACTAAAAGACTTGGCATTAGTAAACGGATGCGAGTTCCATCTTGAAATTTATATCGTGACTTCTCAGATATATGCAAAACATGAAAAAAATTGTCCCGCTGAATTAAATAATGCTCTTTTTTGGTAAATCAATTTTTTTGGTTTTTGGCCAAAATTTGAATGAATTCGTTTTTTTTCGAAATCGGTGATATTTTTTTCGAAAAGCGCAGAAAATTTCCGATCGAAAGCAATTGTCAAAGAATTTTTTTCGATTTCATTTCACGCCGTGCCAAAGCTCCGAAGCGCTGAATACGCAAAAAGTTTGAAATACAACTTTTGGTGTATTCCAAAGAGTATTATAGTTAGAGATCTGAAAATTGGTGTACAATATACTTTCAGGCAACACTAAAACATACTCGAGTTTCAAGAAAATCGAAAGAGGTCGGCCTAAAAGTCCCGTTGAGCGGGAATACCTCATATATACTATTTGATATTCATGGACATTGAAATAAATATTCCGTGGCCTAAATAAGAACCATTAAAAATAGTAAAGGAATAAAACCCAAACTTTTGATCGGCAGTGTACATGTGTGTGGATCCCATGAATATTTGCATCTGGGAATCCCCGAAACGTAACCATTATCGGCAAATGGTTCTCACTCCATTGTTTGTCCCCGGACCTTGTCGCGTTGTCTCGAAATGTTGTGGAGGGGCTGCACGAGGCACAAGATTGAAATTCTCACGAGCAAGCATTGTTGGATCGTCGAGGGACGCTGATGGGAGTAAAAGCACACAGTGACAGTCCGGGACAAACGTCACTCTCTCGAACTTTGAGGGTACATTTCAAGGAGGGACATTCCTCGTTAATATTTCCGAAATTTAATGCCAATTCGCTCCGAACCAAATCGGTAATAATTTTTTAAACATAAATAAATTGAAGAAAAATAAACAAATAGAAATAAATTAATTAAAAATAAATATAAAATTATCATAAAGTATTAAATAAAACACAAAAATGTAAAAAAGAATAAAATTAAATAAAATGTATCCATGCTCCATTTAAAAAATTTTTTTTTTCACATAATTGCAATTATAAAAATAATTTATTCGGCAGAGACCAAACGACTTCATTGTAAAAAAAAATTAGAAAATTAATTTCGATCAGTGTGGAATGAATTAATTATTTTTTACACTATTTTTGATTGAGTTAATCGTTTTTATTTTAATAATTAATTCAAGGCAATGTCACTTGATTAATTAAGAAAAATATAGAAAGTTTCGTATGCAATTATACAATTAGAAAAAAATTAAATTTTGAATCACACGGAAAAAACGAGTTGGTTGTGGCAACTAACAGGTTTGTAAGATATGCTCTTAGTAATTAGTTGGTTGGGGCAACCATTTTTGTGGTTTCCGCAACTAACTTTTTATTGGTTGGGTGTTTGGCAACCAATAAAATAGTTGCGGTAACGACGAAAATGGTTGCCCTAACCAACTAATTACTAAGAGCATATCTTACAAACCAGTTAGTTGCCACAACCAACTCGTGTTTTCCGTGCAGAAACGTTAATCCTAATTAGCAATATTTTTATTCCACCCCTCAAATGAGGGGTTTGTTGATTCAAAATTCATAATGATTTCACCCCCAATTTTCATTCGTGGTTCATGTATTCGAATATTTGCTTTCACTCGACATGTCATTTTGGTTTATTTGTTTTTGGCCATTTCGGCTAATGGAGTTATCTTGTCGGATGCTGCAATAAAAAAATTAACAGGAAGGAAAATTTTTTGGTGAAAATCGTAAAAAAAAAGAGAACGATTGTACGCGATATATGGGTCGTAAATAAACCGTCATTCGCGGCTGAAGGAAAAACGAAAGCTGTGAAAAAAAACCTTGTATTTTTATTCTCGAGCCTTTTCCGCGCTCGTGTTTATGGTCCGAGCTTTTTATTCGTATTTTATTTCCACCCCAGTGAAAAAATGATGAAAATTCCCTAAAATATGCTCAAACGATTATGGAGAATTAATTCAACATTTTTCCGTCCATTTCTAGAAATTATCGAGGCGTCAATAAAAAAAAAAGGTGTCAAAAATGAGTTTAAATCTTCATGCATATACGAATCGCCGTGAGCCAATTCGAGACGGGAAAAGAGGGGGATGAAAAAAATGAATAATTCAAGAAATAAAAAATTCACCTGTCTCTCGACTCTCGTCCAATCAAAGCCCAGCGGAGGGATCCTACGAGTGTCCCAAAATTTTCCCTTCCGGCGACGTCGAGGACAGCGAAAAAATAAAAAATAAAAAAAATAACCTCAACTCGAAGTACGAATCCGAATAATCCCAACGAATTTGCGCACCTGTTATTGCTTTAAAAATTTGATTATTTAATTTTTTTATGGATCACTGGACACTGAGTCATGAATAAGCGATGTGAGCTAAGCTCAATAATTAATAATAATTATGCGTCCATTAATCAACAAATTCGTTGATTTATTAATCTTTCCATCGATTGATTTTTTTTTAAATAAACATTTTCGTTATTTAATTATTGATATCTGGAATTTATGAATTTATGAGCTCATTTTAACCGATAAATATTAATGATCCTCGCTTCCGAACGTAACGCGAGAGCTTTTAAAACGTGACACGAAAAAAAGCGCGTTTTACAATACTTTATTTTTCTCACGCGCGGACTCGAAAGTCACTGTCGAGGTGTAACCGTCGACTGGCAGCAAACCCGAGGGTTTTAACGACAGACGCGTACGAAAGCTCAAGCTTTGCCCGCTCTCCCGCTCTCCGATCGGCTCTGGCAGTTTGGGGAGGGAGGGGGGGGGGGGTGAAGCTTGCGCAAGCTCGCACTAATTTTCCGTCTCTTTTCAATTCCCCCACAATTTCCTATCGTTCCCGATTCTCTATTCTCTCGGCACACTTACAACTCTACCGTTTATTTCTCTACCAGAAATGCATGTCTACCAGAATAAAACACAATTCAATAATTCTATCAAATAAGAAGCCTACCAGAATAAATCTCCACCAAATAACTGCTTTCTCAAATAATATCTCTACCGCAAAACAATTAAGTGTCGCAGTAAAAAGCTCTGGTAACATCTCTACCTAAAAGTCTCTCGCATTTTCTCCCATTTTACAAGTCTACCGGATTCAAAGTTCTTCGGAGCTCAAATCCCGCGATTCCCTACTTACCGACTGCTGGTTACTTATCGACATCGGGGCTGGCCCCAATGTCGGTAAGTGACCGGCCGAATTGACAAGCCGCCAAGGTTTGTAATCTGGTGGGCTTGTCAATTGGTAGAGATGTTGTGGTAGAGATTTTATGGTAGAGTTGTTACCGGAGAACTGTTTTTTGATAGAGATATTATTTAGGTGAGTTATTATTTTATGAATATTTATGCCAGTAGGTTTGTTATTTGCTTATTGAAACGCTTCTGTTCGACAGGAATGATTTCTGGTAGAGAAATAAACGATAGAGGTGTGAATGTCCTTTTCTTTCACATAAACTATTTTCCTCTCTTTGTCCCTTTATTCTTCAGCAGAGAGAGAGCGGGGAAAATGTTAACGCTGACATTTTACGCGTTTGTTCGGAAATTGTAACACGCAGTGAATGTTATCGGCTGTTTGATAAAATATTACGAATAAACGCATTCAAAAGTATCAATTTTCGATCACATTGTCCATCCATCTTTCTCTCGCAATTTATCTCGTTTCATCGCATAAATAATAAACGATATTCGACATTCCATTTTCAGCGAAGCATTGAATTTATTATATTTCGGAATGGTCGTTTTTAATTTTTTGATGAGTGACCCTACAATTTAATCTCATCGTGGATTTTTTTTAACCTCAGTATCGATTGTGCTATTTTAACTTTGTCATTATTTGGATATCAAAGATTTGAATGAGAAGATACGAAACGCTGAATGTTTAAATATTTTCATGATTTATCCGACGAGGAATTGATCTCGTGGTCGGCCATTTTGAATTTTTTTGTTTAATTCTCAATCTCTTTTTCCATTGGTTTTAACCCAGACTAGAAATTATATGTTTTAATGTACAGAAATCGCTGTATTTATTGAAAAATTATTCCTGATCTAAAAAAAAAAACAATTTCCAGACTATCACATTGATTTTACAATTCGTAATTCCTAATTAATCCTCTGAATTTGACATCTGGATAAATCTCGACCCCGGGTAAAAATTCACACGAGAATGGAATCTATTTTATAATAATTAGTTCATTAATACTGTCTCCGCTATTTCGACCCTCAAAACGGAAATTCGGAATAATTTAATTATTCATAATTAGCCTCTAATCAGCTTATAGTCGGCCATATTGAATTGTCTATCTACTACCGAATCTTTTTTTCACTGTTCTCAATCTGGGAATTGGCTCATTTTTAATTTAAGGTATTAGTCTACTCTATATATAGAAGGCAAAAAAAAACAATTTTCGAGATTTTTGGTTATTACAACATTGTTTCATCCTTCGAAAGTACAAAACAAAAATTGATTTTTTATTTGCATTGTTTGAATAATTCATAAAAGGCGCCAAAGTCAAAAACGACCCATGGTCGACAGTTAATCTGATTGGCAAGTCTGAAACAAAAAAAAAATAAAAAAGCATTTCAAAGAGGAAGATTTCTTACACAACAATTTACTATTGTTGATGAAAAATCGATTTTTAAAAACATTGCGGATGTTTAAAATAATTTGTGAAGAATTCATCGTTTCATTTTCATTTCAAACATCCACCATTTTTTTTTGTAGTCAATTTTTCATTAACGGTGGTAAATTGTTGTGTATGAAACCTTCCTCTTTAAAATGCTCAGACTTGCCAATCCTGAGATTAAGGCCATGAGACAAGACATTTTCGGCTTTGGCGCCTTCTATAAATTATTCAAAGAATCAAAATAAAAAATAAATTGTTGTTTTGTACTTTCGAAGGATGAACAATGTTGTAATAACAGTTTCATAGTCATATCTGATAATCTAAGTCCTAAGTCAATAAAATGTAATGCAAAATTGCAATAATTTATTCATCTATATCTTTCCATTCCCAAAATTCCAATCAAAGTTTTGTCCATTTCACATTACATTGCAATGGGTAATGGAAATTTTTTCTATTACACACTACATTGTAATGGGCAGGGTTGCAAATAACGCATTACTTTTTTTAATGCAATTGCATTTTCATTAATCATTAACATTTAATGGTTAATGGAAATAATTTTCATTAACCATTTCCATTAACCAATTTCCATTAACCATTAACCATTAAATTTTAATGGTCAATGAAAATGATTTCCATTAGCCATTAAATTTTAATGGTTAATGAAAATAATTTCCATGAACCATTAAATTTTAATGGTTAATGAAAAAAATTCTATTAACCATTAAATTTGAATGGTTAATGAAAATAATTTCCATTGACCATTAAATTTTAATTATTATTGAAAATAATTTCCATCAACCATTAAATTTGAATGGTTAATGAAAATAATTTCCATTAACCATTACACTGAAAAAAAAAATTGTTTGAATGAACAAAATCTTTTGTCAAATACGTTCAACTAGATATTTATTTGGTCTAACTAAATAATTAGTTTTTTTAACAATTCTTCGCTTCGGTTGACTAAAATATTGTTCAGGCAAAAAAATGTTGAATTGTACTAACTAAATTATCTAGTTGAACGTATTTGACAAAATATTTTGTTCATTCAAACTTTTTTTTTTCAGTGTAAATTTGAATGGTTAATGAAAATAATTTCCATTAACCATTAAATTTTAATGGTCAATGAAAATAATTTCCACTAACCATTAAATTTGAATGGTTAATGAAAACAATTTCCATTAACCATTAAGCTTTAATGGTCAATGAAAATGATTTCCATTAACCATTAAATTTTAATGATTAATGAAAATAATTTCCATTAACCATTAAATTTTAATGGTCAATGAAAATAATTTCCATTAACATTAAATTTTAATGATTAATGAAAATAATTTCCATTGACCATTAAATTTCAATGGTTAATGAAAATAATTTCCATTAACCATTAATTTCATTAGCCATTAAAAAAGTAATAGTTAATGCATTACTTTTTCATTAAAAATTTCGCAACCCTGCGAAGAAGATAAGAGGGAGAAAATATTGGCGCGATTTGGCCACACGTTTCGTTGCTTTTCGTGGCCTCTAGAGGCAAAAGGGTCGTCGTTTCTCTCTCCTCGCGAGCTCGAGCATCCCCAGCGAGATTATCGATTCTAACGACCCGAAATAACTACTGCGGAGAAGGCAAAGCGGCCGCGATGTCGAGCCAAACGACAAGGTGGGGTAGCAGAATGAAAGAAAAAAGAAAACAACGAAACAAAAAGAAGGAAGAAAAAAACTTTTTTTTCAGGGGAAACCGAGATTTCCTTGGCGAGATTAATCGTTCGACGATCGTAACGCCATCAGTGGCCCAACGTCGATTACGATCGTATATCATTTTATATATACCAAAGAACCGAGTGCGCCGAGCTTTCCGGGGCTCGCTCGTAGCGAGAAAAAGCAATTTCCCACGTCTGACCACATCCGGATTTTTACTACTGTCGATGTAACTACTCGATTATTCTCGAATACAAATCGCCGATCCCCGAAAGTGACGAATGCGTTATATTTTTATTTCGACATTATTATTTTTCAACAGAAAGACAAATTGATTCAGACTCAAGACCCAAAAAATAGCTCGAAAAACCAGAAAGACTTTTTTCACTGATTTGAGCCTTTGAGATAAAATTATTTTCCAATCGGATTAAAAAAAAAGGATTTTAGTGAACAGATTAAATTTTAGCCAAACTGAGAAAGAACTGTTTAATTTATTTTTAGTTTCACACATTTTTTTCTAAAATTTCTTTTTACCCTTCAAAAATTTGCGAATATCGCGATGATCGAACTTTAAAAATCTGCCAAAAATTGAAAAATGCTCGAAATCGAATGAACAAAGCGGCATTTTGAAGTTCTAACGATCACGAAAAGAATGAGCTCATGTTCAAGTCACAATTCTATCTAGAAAATAAATTACAACTATTGTAGTGAACCAATTCAATTTTTGCCAAAATGCAGAATTTTTTTTATTTTTTCGAACCTTATATCGATGTATTTTTCTCCACTGAACACGAATCTACCAATACTTTTCCCAAAAAATCAAAATTTTCCTGAATTCTCATAAAAAACATTTTTGTTCGATTTTTGCCCCATTTTCAAAAACCTCAAAACAGCGAAATTTCAAGTGCTCATAACTTTACTTCGGTTCGGCCGATTTTAAAATTTATTTTTCGTACTTAAAGGTTTGTGACTAAACTTAGAAAATGCCGTTTTGTTCATCCCGATAACCCAATTTTTATAGAAATTAGAGCGGTCTGAAAATCGTCGAAAAAAACGGAAAGCCTTAAAAAATTTGCGAAAATCAATGGTTGAGCTTTAAAAATCCGCCAAAATTTGAAAAATTATCGGAATCGGATGAATTAAGCGGGATTTTGAAGCTTCAACGATCACGAAGAGAATGAGCGCAAATTAAAATCGCAATCTTACCTACAAAATAAGTTACAATCATTTTTGTGAACGGATTGATTTGTGGCCAAAGTGCAGAAAACAAAAAATTTTAAATTTATTATTTTCAAACTTTATATCGATGCATTTTATCCCCCTGAACAGGAATCGACCAATATTTTTTTCAAAAAATCATAATTTTGATGAATTTTGATGAAAAAATTTTGTTCAAGATTTTTTTTTCGTCTTCTATAAAAAAAATTGCAGATGCATAAATCATAAAGCTCATATTTAATAATAATATTAAATAATTAATCAATATATTGAATCAATGTTAAATTATTTAAGAAAGTTTTAAAAAAATATTTTTTTAAAAATATTTTCTCGCCCCTTTCATCATTTTTTTCCAATATAATAATGACTGTTTTTTTTTTTTTTTTTTAGATGTGAGAAAATGTTTTTTAGAATCCTTAGAATCGATGGACTTAGCAGAGAGGACAATCAGATAGACAGGGATGGAAAAAAGGCGCGTCTGATCATACTTTAAAACTATCGATTCTTGGCTCGAGTGTCTCAGGTAATATCGTTGAAAGGAAAAATCGTTTGGAAAGATTGTTCAACGTTCTGGACACCAGATTGAATCTGGGCGTCCGATCTCGTATCGTACGATGGTCCTGGATATTTCGTTGCACACACGGAGCTATTCCCGTGGGATGCCACTACGTGAATTGCCATGATTGGCTCGTGCAATATCCGTGAGAGTCGAGGTTAGGGATAAATCTCTTTGTTGTTACTTGTGCCAGCGGATCGCATTCGAGGACATTGATTCGTGAACTCAACGATTTTACAATCAAAGCCCAAGAATTATCAATTGAGCGACAAAAAATAATCACCTTTGAAATTTCATGATAATCAAAATTCAATCATCTTCAGCAAGCCTTTCCAGGATAGATTTAATAAAGATTTTCAATATCCTGAGTTAAAAAGTTGGATTTTTTTAATTTGAAGTTTTGAAACTAATAACAGACATTGAAATTGAGGTTAAATAATTTTGTTTTCTCAAGTTTCATTTTTATGGAAATATTATTTCATATTTTAATTTGAATTATTATTTTATTTTATATATGGGTCATTCCATGTCAAATCGACCAAGTGTTGGAATCGACCCCTTTCAATTTCGAAAAAAATTAAAAATTTTGTGAACTTGAAAACTATTATAGTTACGACAAATCGTTTTAAGGAGTATACTTGAAACTACAAAAAAAAAAATCTTGAAAAAAAAAATTGAAAAGTGATGAATTTGGAGAATTTTGAATTTTCAACAATCGTGAAAATCCAAATTTCGTATTTCATTTTTGGTTTAATTTTTTTTATATAATATACCTCGTACTGATCTTAAAAGATCCTGAAATTTTCAGAGGTGTTATTTTCAAAAATCAAAAATTTTTAATTTTTTAAAATCGTACAAATCCACGATCAACATTAAATTTTTGGTTACATTTTTTTTATACAATGGCTTGTACTGATCTTAAAAGATCCTGAAATTTTCAAGATGGTGTTTTTGTTTCAAAAATATACATTATAGAATTTTCGTAAAAAAAAATTTTTTTAAAATTGTCATTAATTGAAATTTTTACTGCTCAAAATTACAGAATTACATGATTGCTCAACTTTACTTAACTTAGAGGGAAAACAAAAAAAAATTTTTTTACAAAAATTCAAAAAAATTTATTTTTGAAACAAAAACATTATCCTGAAAACTATAATATTTGTAACTATAATAGTTTTCGAGATATTTGAAAAATAAACTTGAAAGATTTGAAAAATTGTGAAATTTTAAATTTTAAATAACTTTTGAAAAACAAAAATTTTATTTTTCTCCTCTGGTAGAACTCTGTTTTATTGAAAACGAAAACTTCTGACCAAATTTCACCGAAATTGAGAGGGCTCGATTCCAACTCTTGGTAGATTTGACATGGAATGACCCATATTTATTAATTTATTTTTAAATTATAAATTCCAGCCTCACTCTTTTTGCAATTGCGAAGTCGTTATTCTTTTTCAATAAATATTCTTTTCCCAAAATTTGAAAAAAAATTGATTGAGGTCCCAAATATATTCCAAAAATATTCATGTTTTTTTTCTTCAAATTCGATATTTTTCAAAAAAATTTTAAACAGTTTCATCGTAAATGGAAACAAATTGAGATAAATTTCGGTGCATTCACTTATCAATGTAGATTTATTAAGGGGAGGAATAAATAAATTTCTCTAAGGGGAGGACATTTCTCTGAAGTGAGAATATTTCTCTAAGGAGAAGAAATTTCTCTAAGGGTAGGAAATTTCTCTAAAGGGAGAAAATTTCTCTAAAGAGAGAAAATTTCTCTAAGGGGAAGAAATTTCTCTAAGGGAAGGAAATTTCTCTAAAGGGAAAAAATTTCTCTAAAGGGAGAAAATTTCTCTAACGGGAGAAAATTTCTCTAAGGGGAAGAAATTTCTCCAAGGGGAAGAAATTTCTCTAAGGGGAGGACATTTATCTAAGGGGAGGAAATTTCTCTACGGGGAAAAAATTTCTCTAAGGGGAAGAAATTTCTCTAAGGGGAGGAAATTTCCCTAAGGGAAGAAAATTTCTCTAAGGAAAGAAATAGATAAATCTCTTAAAAAAATCCCAAAAATACCTCGACTTTTTTTGCCTCTGTCCAGAGATCCAATCCAAGCTGGCCATTAGCGTCAAAAATGAAAAAAAAAATCCTATCTTAATCCGAGTCTCATTTCCTGCGCGAATACCACGTGGCAAAGCGCGTTCGATCAATCCTCAATTAGTAAATTACTCGTAGACCGAACTGGGGCGAGTATCGGGCTGGTAAAATCGACAGTGAGAGACACGCGATTCGTGACGCAAAGCACGTGTAAATAAAGTCACACGTGACTACATGGCCCTAGGCGAAAGATCGGTGAAGCACACACAAATTCACAGCGCGGTATAAACGTGAAATTGCACAGCGATGGCAAAGCGAGATAGGAAAATTGAGATGGAGGGGACCGGGGCAAGAGGGGGGCACACCGCGTTAAAGGAGAATTTACAATGTGCACACAGAGTCGAATGTACGTGAGTATATAGCTGGCGCGTGACTCGCATTTGTTCACAATGGGAAAAACAAATATTTTGTCGCATTATTTGGACCGGAAATGAGATAGGACCAACACGTTCGGGAGCAAAAGAGATTCCGAGAAGTTTTCGATAATTGAATATATTGGAAGTACACTTTGGAATCACGAATTTATGCCTCGATTTCGGGCATCAATTCTTCTTCAAGAGACAAAATCAAGATAAGGTAAATATCCCAATTATTGAACACTATCTTGTATTTTTATTATTTCTCATTCACCTGCATGCATTTACTCATTTATAAAAATTTCATTACATATATGGAACTTTTCGCTATTGACATGTTACCTTACTTGTGCAAAAAAAGCTTTAATTACTAGAGAAAAAAATTATTTAATCAGCAACGGCGACCCGATTTGACGTCTCGTGGTAACTGCTTATCGTTTTTACTAAGACGCGCCGCTTCACGCGTGAGGGCATAAAAAATTCAAAAACTGTCGCATCTCAAAAAGTAAAGGCGTTTCAGGTTCCTCAGAAAATTTCTTTCAAATAACAATTTTTAACAAATTTTTTAAATTAATTATTTGTTAAAAAATACGGTGTTCGATCATTGGGACATAGAAAATGCAGTCTGTCCCAATTATTGAACACTCGAATTCTCCAAGATGGCGTCATTAAACCCATCAAAACATTGAGACAGTTAACGTGTGACAGATCGTGTGAATCGGATTTATTCAAACAAAAACTGTAAGTTCCTGAATAAACTTACCTCTATTCTTTTAATAATAACTCTAAGATCGTCAAATATATTTTTTATTTGTATTTTCGTGCAATAAACATAAAAAGAAAAGTAAAAAGAGAATATAACCTAAATGTAACCTAAAAATACGAATGTAATGTTCAATATTTTTTGCTTTCCGATATTTCAGTCGAAAAATAAGAAAGCTGCGACAAAATCAAACAAAAATAGAACATAAAAACGAGGAAGCTGAAAATAAAAATAAAATAAAGTTCGAGTTGAAAAGCAAAAATAAACCAAATGTGAATGAACCAAAAACCTGTCAAAAGAGACTAAATATATATTTTTGTACTTTTACATGATTAATAAAAGATTATTTGAGTGTTTGATTTTGCTTTTATTTCTTAAATTATACCCAAAATAATATTTTCAGAACGGAAAAAGAATTCTCGAGAGTGTTCAATAAATGGGACGTGCCTGTTCAATATTAGGGACATGGGCACTTCCAGTGTTCAATAATTGGGACATTTGCATGCTTCACATTGTTATTCTTTTTTTTCATTCAAAATCATTTAAAAATAATTCAAAGGGTGATTTTTCGAAAGTTAAAATATCAAAGTATCATTTGAACATGAAAGCGATGGTTTTTTTCTTGCTTTTATATTTTTTTCTCACCGAATTCAATCTACAGATCCTTGGCGGTTCAATAATTGGGACATTTACCTTAGCGTTCTTTTCGTTGTTTTCTTTAAAATGGTTTTGAAAACGATCCCCATATTATAAAAATTAATTTCATGAAATTGGAGGAAATTGAAAAATTAATTTAATTTGGTCAAAAAATCGTTTTGATTATTTTCCTCTCTTTTATTTATGGAGAATAAAATTGACACGAAATTTAAAATTCATTTGACGTCGAATTTGTGACTCAGGCTTCGGTTCAACCATTTTATGGGGCTCTTGGGCGGCCATTTTGTTTACAATAAGCACGCCATCATCCCGCGAAACTTTGTGCTTTGAGATGCGTTTCAAAAATGGTCTCACGACAAATACCCGTCAATGTTTTCTGTTTTTGGAGAACAAAATTGGCGGAAAATTCAAAACGCGTTTGACATCGAATTCATGACTCGGGCTTCAGGCTCTGCTTAAGAGGAGGCTAAATACCGACACTACGCTGCGAAATCGCCATCCAAACTTGCTCTCATACGAATGAATGGAATTCAATAAAATTTTAACAGCATAATCGTAATTATGGCACAAATGGAGCCTCACTAAAATTTTTTTGAAAAATCAAAAAAAAAATTATAGATCCGATTACCATCAGGAATCTGTAATTGAAAATCTTGAATTATGAGACTTTTTACTGTATTTCGTCTAAACTAAGAGTGAGGCTCCATGAAGAACGCCAAGACACAAATATCAAGACGTTTTCGACATTATTTTATGGAAAAGACACATCGTAAGTTTAGATGGCGCATAAGGAGATAAATATCGATAAATTGTAGTTTTATCGAAACACGAAATGGCGAAATCTAGTTTACAAACGTGCGAGGGAGGGCAGCACCATGGATTCTGACGAGTAACCTAATATTTTTGGGGCTCCAATGAATTCGTTGGAGTTAGTTGTGACGCGTTTTAGCCCCTTAATTATCAATTAATTGTTAATTAACTTATCCTCCTCTGAATTTTCAAAATTTAATAAATTTTCATTTACGGTTTTAGGAGAAAGACTGGACGAGGGTGATAAGTCGATAATGTAGGGATTGAACGAAAATGGTATTTAGCCTCCTCTTAACCATTTTGCGAGGTTACTTTTCGGCGGCCATTTTGTTTACGGTAAGCACGCCATCATCCTGAGATTGTTTTTCCTGGTAGCTTGAGCATTCGTACAAACGTACTTCCTTCTTTCTCTCTTACTTTCTCGCTCGACCGTACCTTTTACACAGTTACTGCCTCGAGTTCACACCGCAAACACTCCGCTTTCCGCCGTTGAATAGCAAATGTACTCTCCGCCGGTGGAATTTTATTTTCCCCCTCCGTGTCTATATCTATATGTGTGTGTGTTTTTTTTTTCAACTCTCCACACAAATTACTCCATCCGTCCGGTGCGCTAACGGAGAACGAGCCGAACCGTCGACCATGGGCCGAGCCTCGACAACAGGAGAGAGTCCACTCATTGAATCGAACGAGCGTTATTTTTTTCCCGTCGGATATTTTTTTCAAACCCCCTTTCAGCAACGACACACGGTTTTGGGGGGGAGGGGTTCGCCCCCTTTTGTTCCACGATTCCCATGAAGCCGGACCATTGATTGATCTCATCCACTGGATGAAGAATTCAGCTCCATCAGTTTGATCGGGACTTTGACGACGATTTTTGTCAATTCGTTATTTTTTTTCAACGGACTCCCTTGCAAAAAAGAAGAGATCTATTTGCAACGAGATTGGACGGAAGATTCTCAGGCAAAATTTTTTTTTGCCTTTCAAAAGTACTTTCTTCGTTATCTGGATCGTTAGGAAGGTTCATCTGGTACCGAGTGAGTCAAAAGAAAAATGTCAATGCTTAACCTCAAAATAAGCGGTGTCTAGCGTAGTCATTGACAATGCTTAACCTCAAAATAATCAGCATTTTCGAGACTAATTAATTTATTATGAATCTCACAAGTACCTAATCGATTTTATGAAGCTCTAAAAATGTTCCTCAGATACTTTTTCATTAATTCTTAAATTTTCGTCAAAATCTGTATTGTAATGATTTCGATTTAATATTTATAGACGGTATCCCATAAGAGCCCATGTTATTTAGGACTTTTATTTTTTTTTATTTCTCACGAACAACTTACCCTCAGGTCTTGAAATTTTAACAGATGACTTTTTAGATATTAATAACTATCTTCTGATTTTTTTTTATCAACATCTGTATTGTATCGTGTACCAGATGAACCTCCTTGAAGATCGTTCGGAGGCTTTTATTGTCTCGTCGAGGTGATTCTTCCTGTTTTTCCCTGCAATGTTCGTCAACGCTTTTGCGGATGGTCATTGCCCGGCGAAATTGTGGTCGGGATTGAGCCGAACGATACACGCGACGTGAGATATTGAATTCAATGAGGCCTAAAGTGCGTTTATCATTGCTATTTATAAGGTACAGAGAGAGAGAGTTTAACGTGCCGAGTCACCCCTGGTACTAATTTCCGGTGTTTAAACGTTACGAGCGAGACGGAAGAGGGTCAGAGAGATTTTTTCGTACCGACGTAGAACAACAAATTATTCTCTCACTGTAAACTCTCTCTCGCTCTCTAAACTATTATTTTTTTTATTTATCAACAATTATATATTGTATTTCAATTTGTATTTCACTATTTGTCGCAAAAGTTAGCTATTGAATCGATGAAATGTATCAATTAATTAATCAATCAATAGATCGATCAATCGCTCTCTCTCTCTCTCTCTCTCTCTCTCGCTTTTTACAGTATTATTCTCTTTATTTATCAGTAATTATATATTGTATTTCATTTTTAATCCACTATTTACCGCAAAGATAAACCATGTGTTCAATAAGATGTATCAATCAATCAATCTCTCTCTCTCTCTCTCTCGCTCTTTACAGTATTATTCTTTTTATTTATCAACAATTATAAAGTATATTTCAATTTGTATTTTAGTATTTACCGCAAAACTTAGCTATGCCGTCAATAAAATGCATCAATCAATCAATCTCTTCCTCTATCTGTATAATCATCATGAATTTTCAAAAATTATTTTGGCATTTTTTATCAAAATTTTTTATCTTCAAAACTTTTGTTTTAATTCCATTCCACACCGATTCAACCTGGGTCGAATCCTTCACCTTTCCGATTTTGTCCACGTTTTTTTATGGTTTTGTAGAACTTCTGAAGAGCACTCAGGACGTTTTAAAGATTTTCTTGGAGCGATTTGACTTATCTATAATTTTATAAGACAAGTATCTTTAGCCCAAATTTAAAAATCTGAAAGATTAATTTGTTTATATGAAAAATTTCAAGCGTCGAGCCAAAGTGGGCAAGGATGTCCTTCAGTTTATAACAAGCTTTTCCAAAAAAAAAAATTTTTACATAGAAAGAGAAACCTGAATTGAGTTGGGCCTTATCCAAACATTTTTTTAAACACCTCAAATTCATACAAAAATGTTTGGATAACGGCCCACTCAATTTAGGTTCCTCCTTCACATAATTTTTTTTTTCCAAAAATCTTATTATAAACAGAAGGAAACTCCTGCCCACTTTGGCTCAACGCTTGGAATGTTTCATATAAGAAACGGGATTTTTGTGATTTTTTTCAGACTTCTAAATTTGGGTTAAAAATAATTTATTTGTAAAAT